>JAGFNQ010009821.1:0-86466 GCA_024364735.1 Boesenbergia rotunda | reverse complement strand
TTCTGAATTCTTTGAACTTTTCAAAGGATTCTGACTTATGTGTCATCAAATACACATAGTCATATCTACTGAAGTCATCAGTAAATGTGATGAAGTACCTGTAACCATCTCTGGCAGCGACATTGAAAGGGCCACATACATCACTATGTATGAGTCCTAACAAGTCTGTCGCTCTTTCGCTATGTCCACTAAAGGGAGTCTTAGTCATCTTGCCTAGAAGGCATGACTCGCATGTCTCATATGACTCAAAATCAAATGAGTCCAGCAAACCATCCTTATAGAGCTGGGACAAGCGACTCTCATTTATGTGGCCTAAGCGACAGTGCCAGAGATAGGTTGGGTTCAACTCATTTGATCTCAACCTCTTGGTATTCACGTTATAGATAGGGCTCTCTAAGTCTAGAATATAGAGGCCATTCATCATATGTGCGCTACAATAGAACATATCCTTTAAATAAATAGAACAACATTTGTCCTTTATTATGAATGAAAAACCTTTGTTATCTAAACATGAAACTGAAATGATATTCTTTGTTAGTATAGGTACATAACAACAGTTATTCAATTCCAGTACAAGCCCAGAGGGTAGAGATAGAAAGTAAGTCCCTATAGCAACAGCAGCAACCCTTGCTCTATTGCCTACTCGTAGGTCCACCTCACCCTTGGCCAATGCCCTGCTATTTCTCAGCGCCTGCACATTAGTACAAATGTGAGAAGCACACCCAGTATCTAATACCCATGATGTAGAAATAGAAAGGTTGACTTCTATAACATTTATACCTGAAGTAGAAGTCTCACTTCTCTTCTTCTTCAGATCTTCCAGGTATACCTTGCAGTTCCGCTTCCAATGCCCAGTCTTACCGCAGTGGAAGCAGGTAGCATCCTTAGCAACCCCACCTTTAGGTTTGAGTGTTGAAGAGCTGGCTTTGCCCTTGGTTTGGGTCTTACCCTTACCTTTGGGCTTCCACTTGCCCTTTCCCTTGCCCTTTTGTACCACTAGGACGGTACTGGACTTGGCAGTGGTGAGATTAGGCTCAGCAGTTCTTAACATGTTGAGTATCTCGGGCAGTGGTTTGTCTAATTCGTTCATGTTGTAGTTCATGACGAATTGACGGTAACTCACCGGCAACGATTGCAGGATCAGATCGGTAGCCAGCTCTTGGCCCAAAAGGAGCCCCAACCTCTCGAGGTTCTCGACGTACCCAATCATTTGGAGTGCGTGAGTTCCTACAGGGGTTCCCTCTTTCATCTTGCATGAAAAGAGGGCCTGAGTCACTTCAAACCTCTCATGCCTTGCCTGCCCTTGATATAGTTGCTTGAGATGGCCAATCATATCAAAAGCATTCATTTTCTCGTGTTGCTTTTGAAGCTCAGGAGACATACAGCATAGCATTAGGCATGACACGTCTAACGCGTCATCTAGATGCTTCTGATGAGCATCTCTAACACTACGAGCGGCAGAGGCTGGTGGTGCATCAGGAACTGCTTGCTCCAGAACGTACAGCTTACGTTCCTGCGTGAGGACTATCCTCAGATTCCTGTACCAGTCCAGGAAATTAGCTCCTAGGAGCTTGTCCTTCTCAAGAACAGATCGTAGAGAGAGAGTGTTCGTGTTTGACATGGTAATCTACAACATAAAATGCAGAAAATAAATATCCACCATTGTATCATATTTTATTTATCATTTAACTAGGCCTTTAATTAAATGATGCTCCCACTGAATTATAGGGCTTTGGTAGAATCGAGTCATAGATGTGGTAAAACCACACTACTAGATCCACACCAACTAACTATAATTCTCGTAAGTCAAGATCCACATCATACTACGCCTTGAGTTAGCTTTGGCTAAATCGCCCAAGACTTAGTATGATCGGTAGGTACTAATTACCAATTACATCTCTATGCAACTCTTGTTTATAGGATCAAGAATTAACATTTATGAATAATCTTGAGTTAGCTTTGGCTAAATCGCCCAAGACTATTGATAAATGCGATCTTGTCCTACCTTTCCAACTATTGGAGTATGCCTATAGTTAGGCTCGATCCAATTGAGCTAACTAGTTACTCAATCTAATTGAGCTCAATCTAACCCAAGCGTGATAGGCGGGACCAAGGTTGTCCCTCCGCATCCCACCACGATTAAATGCATTGCTCTGCTTTGGCAGATTCAACAATCGCATATGATCGTGGTAGTGATGGGTATCAAGGCTCGTTAGGCATATACGAGTTGATTTCGATTTAGATCTAATCTAATCGATGATGTGCATCGTATTTAGGCATTTATTAAATCTAATTTAACCTAAATGTGTATTAGGTGCACATCAAGATGTGGTTCCCACATTACATGTGCATCACATACACTCATGTATATTCTATTCTATACTAACATGCATCACATACATATAAGCAAAAATAAAATATACAAGAAAATTAAAGTGTGATTAGTCATGGCCCTACTAAGATCTTCTCAAGCCAATGAGAAGATCCTTTGGTCAACCTAGGGTCTAGGCAGCAGCTTCTCCAAGCTCCTCCTTCCAGAACCCCATGTGTTGTCGGCTTGCTTCCCAGGAGTCCGTCTTCTCCAGAATTTCCTTCATCTTCAATTTTGTACATTACAAAATTTATACTCGAGTTACATTCGAGTCTTAAACTAATTTTAACAGAAATAATAAATAAAAAGGCCGACACGCAGGTCGCAATCACAATACAATACACACAACACAAATAACGGCACGCAGGCCGTAATATGAATTACACACATATTTTAATCTAATTAAAATAGGGCCTTGGGCCATGACCATCACACTACTGTGCATAATTCAAAATTATGTATTTTACAGAAATTTATCTAATTTTTATATGTATTTTACGAATTTTATGAGTCACAACTCCACGGCGGTCCCGTTAAGCGGGTTTCGGGCACAATCACGTGACAAGGCCCCTTGCGGGGTTAGGGGCGGCGCCCCTACTCACGAAATTAATTTCGTGAGTGTCGTATCGCGATCTAACAGTGCCTAACCTGCTGTCCCAAAATCTATTTGGGCGAAACTTGCCGTTTCGGAGAAGTTTTTCTCGGTGGTCGAAGTGTACAAGTGCTTCGCACTCGTTGATTCGCCTCTACGAGAAAAATACTCATAAAATCCTAAAAATAAAAAAATTACAGAATCATAAACTACTCTAAATTTTGTATCCCATACAAAAAATAAATAAATACGTGCTTCGCACGTGGCTCTGATACCACTGTTGGGTTTTTCGGGCCGCGAAAATCGCCTTTTCGCGTCGCGGAAACCCCGAGAACCCAAAGCCATGGATCTCGTGCGAAGAAAAATTCCGAAACAAAAATTCACGTATTCATTTCATGCTCAAAACTCGATCTACTCCTAGATCTAAAGAGGATAAACCATTTTACCTTTGGTGCGTGCCCCGCTTAATCCCGCTCGCTCCTTTTGGATGTCGGATCTCTAGGACGTCAAGTGCCGTCCCTCTAGAAGTATCCACACGAACAAAGTGGATGGAGGAAACCCTTTAGGTGTGCTAGCACCTTTCAAGGGTTCGGCCAAGAGGAGAAGAAGAAGAAGAGCTCCAACACTTGGAGGAGGAAGAAGAGAAGACACCCAATGAGAAAAATGGAACAAAACCTTGTTTTGTTCTCTCATTGTGGCCGGCCACATAATGGCCATTAATGGCCATTAAGTGGCCGGCCATAATGGCCATTAAGTGGCCTGCCATAACCCCCTTTCAATTTGAATTCAAATTCAAATGGGGGGGTTACAACCTTTGGAGATGATGTGGAGCATCATCATTGGTCAAATACCAAGCCAAGTCATCACTTGGTCAAGTCAAGGTGAGGTGGCCTTTTGGTCAAGTCAAACTTGCCTTTTATGGACTTTCCATATCAAACTTGACTCCATTTCTTCTCCCATGTCAAGTCTAACTTGAAGTGGAACCAAGTCAAGTCAAACTTGATTTGGATTTGGGTCAAGTCAAACTTGCCTTTTATGGACTTTCCATATTTAGTCAAGTCAAACTTGACTCCATTTCTTCTCCCATGTCAAGTCTAACTTAAATTGGAACCAAGTCAAGTCAAACTGGATTTGGATTTGGGTCAAGTCAAACTTGCCTTTTATGGACTTTCCATATTTAGTCAAGTCAAACTTGACTCCATTTCTTCTCCATCTATTTGTTCTTTGCGTGTGACCCTATAGGTTCTTGTAACGTTGACAATGCTTCTAACCTCTTAGAAACATAAGCAATGAGCGGTATCTAGCAACACATCATTGCTACCCAAGTTACAAGAATGTTGAGATCCAACATCACCAATGTGACTACTAATTATGACTTTCATAATATGTGACAATGTCCTTCTATCGTCGATATCTAGATTGATCTTCTATGAAGCATAGACCGTGTCATCCTCCAATCAATCTATGTGTCTTGAACTCCAAGTAGACTCACTATAATCAAATAAGCTCAATATCTCATATTGCCTTATTTGGGCATGGCCATGCACTTAGTGATCTCACTCTATCAAGACTATGATATCTCTCCCGTCATATAGGAGGGATAGATCCCATCTACATCACTCACATCCCTCCGCATAATTTGTTACATACCCAATAATCGCCTTTATAGTCCACCCAGTTACGGGTGACGTTTGACGAAACCAAAGTACATAACTCCTTATATAGGGAACTATGGTGACTTCAGGTCTAAGGACTAATAGTCATACTAATAGTCACATGAGAAAGTATATGACACTCATATAACGATCCATGATACTTTCTCATGGTGGGTCATTTAGTATACATTCTCCAATGCATACTCATGTGTCAACTTGATATCTCATATCCATGACTTGTGAGATCAAGTCATCGTGTTGACCTACATGCTAGTCTCTATGCATTAACATTGTCCCTGAATGTTAATACTTGACTAGGAATAATTAAGAGTAGTGTTCTCTATATCATCTCACTATCGATTCAACCAATCGATTGATATAGATATGAACCTACTACCAAGGACGTTATTACACTTAGTTATTTGGCACCAATACAAGTAAGTATAATAACCATAATCAAATGCCTTTATATATATATATGAAATATGATACAATGAGTCCATACAACAACCATCACATGATTGGCTCTAGGGCTCTCACTAACAGTAATTGAATATAATTATAACTTGTATTATACCTGTAAAGCATCATCTTCACACAAAATCTGTATGTCATCATCATCATCCATATTTATCTGATGGAACTTCACCGAGCAACTGCCTTTGTCATCAATCGAATTGTCACATGCACCCCTTTTATACACCATTGCTTCAAGTTTTTGTATACGTGCATCTTGTTCTAAAATTTGCTTCTTTGCCTCCATCAGCTCCTTTTTCTGCTCAGTGATTATATCTTGGGCAACATCAATTTTTTTTCCTGTTCTACCAACATTGAAATATATTGTTGGGTTGATATAACCACCAATACCCCGAACATGCTCAGCATATTCTTCAGTCTCAAGTGCCTTGGTAAGTATATCCTGTTTAATCCCTTCAATTTTTAACTTACCCTCTCTCTTTTGTTGTATATAATCATCCTGTTATGCAACATTAAAAAGAAAAATTATTTTCAAAAATAACATTTCCATAAAATTGCAAGTTTTGTATATTATATAATTTGCTTACAATCTTTTGAACTCTTTCCATCAAATCATCGCCTTCAAAGTCTCCTTCTTTGTTGGCTCGTCCTTTCTTCCACATAATTGCTCTGTTTATGTCATCATCATCACATAATTCAGTCGCCTACAACAAGGAAAATCCAGTAACAAATGTGAAATCATATTATGAATTATGCTTTAAAAATACTATAACAAGAAAATATGCTTTAAAAAAACTTACTATTTCTTCAGCAAAGCGTGCATATCCTTTACGTGAAAGTCGATGAGGATATATATGTTGTTTTCTTCTCTCTTTTTGTCGATCACTTAGTTTCTAAACATAGACATATCAAATTTGAATATAAATAATATCTCTTACTCGATTAGTTTAAAAAGAATAAATTAAGATTCTTACAATGAAATCTTCAGACATGCGACTAATGACAAACGAACTCCAATCATCTCTTGTAATATCATAGCCAGTAGGTGGCTCATTCAACTCCTCAGGTTTATCAAGCTTGCTTAAAATGAATGTTTGGGTGAGATGAGTTTTGTATTGACGTCACTTATTGCTTGCTGATCTCAAGCATCCCTTCTTCCATCTTGTGTCAACATTGTATGTCAACTGTAAATCATAGAAGTCGAAATACTATAAAATATAACAATTATATGTGAATATTAGATTTGTTAAAATATGCTAACTTACATTTACTGATTCCCATATCAATTCTTTAACATTAGTTGGGACATGCTTCCAAGTCTTGTATCTAATATTAACCTTTTCTCGAGCAAGCACACCAATATAACTTTGCATTGCAACAGCAGCTTCTCCTATTGGTTGTACAAGTTTATTGAATGCTACATCCCTTCTAATTCCTTGGATCCTTTGCCTAGAAAGCTTATCTAAGTGGGTACGACCTCTAGGCATTCTTATAGTTTTGGTGTTTGTAGAATCCAACACAGTATTACCAGCCCAACTCTCTCCCGTGGCACAATTAATTGTTTCTTTACCCTTCCCCATTGTCGCATGTTGTCCTAATCTCTTACTCTTTGCAACCGTGTCACAACCATCAAAACATGATTTAAGATTTGTAGAGGATTCCATATAGTCAACAACTTCTATTAATGGTGGAATGTTGTAGTTATAAACATGCAGAAAAAAACAACAGCAGTATTAAAAATTGTAAAGGCAGCAGATAAAATAACAACAGATAAAAATCTGTAAACGCAGCAGATAAACGCATAATCTGCAAACAAACACATAATCTGCAAAATCAGAAGCTGCAAAAGATTGGCAAAAAATGCAGCTGGAAAAAAAACACGCAGCAGAACAACCAAACGCAGCAGGAAAAAAAACACGTAGCAGATAAAACAACAGCAAAAAAATTATAAACACAGCAGATAAAAGACAGCAGATAAAACACACCAATTATCCTATAAAACGCAACAGATAAAATCAGAAGTAAAAAACGCAGCAGTAAATGTTTAACCACGCAGCAGCTTGTTCGGCAGTCTCGAAGTAGTAAATGAAGCTGTAAACAACAACTTCTTCGGCAGTTCCGAAGCTGTAAACAACATCAATTAAAACACAGTTAAACATAGTTTATCAAAAACACAGTTTAAATCAATAACTCTTTATCAAATTGTACACGTAACATTAAAACAATAACTCTTTATCATGTTATCCACAAATATTCAAAAACTGTAAATATGAATATCCTCAACCATCATTACAAACGCATGGTGACTACAGATTTAATCGCAACATCAGCTTCTTTATAATGTTTACAAACTTATATTCAAAAGGAAAAAATCAACAATTAAATATTGTCAACCCAATTTCCATCACAGTCTTCACGAATACATGGTGGTTCATTATCATCTTCTGTGTCAACATCCATTGATGGTAACCCCCACTAAAACATTGATAATGGATTGAAGTGTCCTCTAACTCTTCGCCCTTTAGGTATTCAAAGTACTCTCTGTTTGGAGTTGCAAGTACAACATTCCATAAAGGATCTTCAGGATCTTCAACGTAAAATACTTGCTTTGCTTGACTGGCAAAGATAAAAGTGTCAGATTTGAATCCAAGTCTATTGAGATTTACCAATGTGAAACCAAGATCATCTACTTTAATACCGTTATTATGCTCCACCCAATTACATTTAAACATTGAAATTTGAAATTTATGGTAATCAACTATCCATATTTCTTCTATAACTCCATAAAAAACCATATCTGACACAATAGGATTTTTATCCTTTGCACTAGCAACTTGCATTGTCTTTGCAACTAAGCTGACTCCGGAGTTTTGAACAACTCGTATATCATCATGTTCTTTTGGCCGCACTTGATCACTTTCAGTATGTGAGGTCCCTATTGTTGATCTTTCGCCGTGCCATATCCATGTATGATATGTCAAATCTATACCATTACAATACATATGTGCCCTTATAGTTTGAATATTTTTCTTCTTTAGATTACCACATTTTGCACATGGGCAAGGTATTGCATTTGGATTGTCAGTGTTTTCCATTGTAAATTGTAAGAAAGACTCTACTCCATTCTCATATTCACGTGATAGCCTATCATTTGACATCCATTCTTTGTCCATTCTTGTCATTACTAATCAACCAACAATGAGCTAATACGTTCAAAATAGTTGTAAATAATATAACAAAATATTAACACAAACACAAGTATTAAATATCATACATGTAGACATATATGTCATAGAGAGTTAGCAGTTAGGACTGTCACTATGAGAACTTGTCAACCAATAAAAAGTTAAGCACCAAAAGTGTTAAAAAATAGTAGCTTCAAGCAAAGATCAAATTTTCATGAAATAACCTTTGCAGTAGTCATGAAATACTGACCAGAAATTCGAACATCTTTCAAGAACATAGTTTTAAAGTAAAAGAAAAGCAATTTATAACTTATTATTCATCAGACGGTTATAAGTCCAATTCTATACCTAGTAAATAATATTAGCCAATTGTTGAAGATCACATATGCCTATATCTAATCAATCTTAATTACTGCTGCTAATATTAAGGGCACGAGAATTGAAAACTAGAACACCAGCTGATCACTAATGTAACAGATGGATGCTAGCCAGAATTTAAAGGTACAACATAAACCTTTCATATTTTTTTGTGTAGGAAAGGAAAGAAATGGCGGTTAACTAAGAAGTAAATGAAAATAATCAAATTTGTTAAACAAGATTTCATGGCAACAGCAGGCGATTCAACCTTATGTTAAAGAAAAATGTGTAAAAACTCCTCGTCTGAACTCCTATCCACAAGAACAGATGCCGATGTATTTACTGACATAAATATTTTAGAGAATAGCTTGTCATTATGATCAAAAAAACATTCTTTGGTAAATAAAATAAATATATAGAAGAAAGACCTAGAAGTGGCATGTTCAAAAAACCTTATGAATTAGTAGTTGTCCAGAATGCCTTTCCTTTTGATTTATAAGTGAAATCCAACAAGATTAAGGGGGTAGGATCGACATGTGAGATCGAAGAACAGAGGTCGCGAGAAGAGTGGAGGACTAACCTGTACTCCGACGGATGGTGGCTGGTAGTAGAGATCGCGCGCGAGAGGGAAGAGTCGGTGACGAATGATCGGGTTACGATCGGCGACGAAGGAGCGAGAGGAGACGGTCGGGCGCAAGACGGCGAGAGGCGTGCGACAGGTTTTTGTTTTCGGCGAGAGGCGTGCGACAGGTTTTTGTTAGCTAGGGTACGTTATATCATAAGGTAAAGAAAATTAGTTATTTTATTATTATTATTATTATTATTATTATTATTTTGACTTTTGCCTCTTTGTTTGCTCTTGTTTTTTTTAGAATTATTATTTTGACTTTTCCCCCTTTGTTTGCTCTTGTTTTTATTATTAAAATTATTATTTTGATACATTTTGATGGAGAGGAATTTTAGAGGTTAAGTAGCGAACATGCACAATACTTATTAAAAGTTTATTATGGAAGATATTTAAAAACGTTTATAGACAACGCTTTTTTACAAGCGTTGTCTTTGACCCAAAAAAAACATCAACAGACAACACTTACTTAAAAAATGTTGTCTTTAGTAAGAAATAAAAAACATAGACAACGCTTTTCACTAAAAGCGTTGTAATATGAAAAAAGACAACGATTTTTTTAAAAAGCGTTGTCTTTTAAGTGTTGCGGAATCCTAATTTTCTTGTAGTGTTTATTGTGACAACAATGGAGCTATTGCACAAGCAAAGGAACCAAGGTCTCATCAGCGATCCAAACACGTGGTTCGCCGCTATCATCTGATCAGAGAGATTATAAGTAGGAATGATATACAAATTGAGAAAATCTCCACTGAAAGGAATTTAGCGGATCCTTTAACTAAGGCCTTGCCTCAAAACAAGTTTGAGGGTCATGTTAGAGCCTGTGGTATAGGATACCGTAGCGATTGACATTAGGCCAAGTGGGAGTTTGTTAGTGATATGAGAGAAGTGTCCTAATCGCCTTATGATTGTAAACATTTATTTTAATAAATGATAATTCACTATTTGAGTATACATGTTTGTGTATTTGATTGGGATCTTAAACTCATCTACTGAATGTCCGCAATACAATTCACAGCATAAGAGAATTTGTGATGGGATCACAACTAGTGATTATCTCTAAATGTGCAATTGTGAAGTATTGAAAATATCCCTAGTCGATGAATTGATAAAAATGGACACTATCAATTCTGTTGAGACTAGTATGGGTTATTCTCTAATCAGCTGATTCTCACTGGCTGGTGGCATTGGGATGTCCGGAGATAAACATGGATGCTAGTTGAGGGAACTAGTTCATTGGAGTGACTAGCAGTAAAACTTCATATGGTAATCTATATAGATATGTCAATGAAGTTCTTACTGCAGCTTAAGTGCGATGTTCCTTTGACTTGCGGTGTTCAAGTCATCTTGGTCATGGAGACTTATACTTTAACATCTTAAGCAAGCATCTCCTAGGAGGTGTGGACCCAAGATGATTGGGTATAAGCCGAAGTGCCCGAAGATGTTTGAGCAGCCTATAAAGGATTCACCACTCCTTGCGAGGAGATGTATACCCAGGCCTATCGTCGGATTGTTACTCAAAGCCTCTGGCCAGAGCATATCATATTTAGAGTGCGAGTCTCTTAAATACGTGAGAGTAATTAGAAATCCAAAGGACGAGAAAGACACTACTTGGGCTAGGTGTGACGTAGTCAGCCTAGTGGGGACGGACACAAATAGACCATGTCCTGAACCAAGTGGGTATAAGATGGTGAAGGGAATGGGGCACGATTCATTAGAGCTGCTGAAGGGTTTCAGAATTACTTCTGAGGTCAAACCGTTGATCTTTTGATTAATTGGGGGTCATGATGTACTACTAGGTGCCACTCATGATCGTTCTATAATTAGTTGATTATAGACGGCCAACATAAATCGAAAGCCTATTTAGTCACACGCACTATGAGTAATCCGAGGGATTTAAAACGAGTTAAAAATTAGATTTTCCGATCAAGAGAAATAAGACGAATCTGAGTTAATCAGAGGCGCAATGGAAACTTAAAATGGGTAAGTCTTTTGAAGGCTTATTGGGCAAATTAAATAAGTTTAATTCGCGACGGTTCGGCTCGGTTTGGCCGGCCAAAGAGGGTGCCAACCCTCTTTGGTTTGGCCGGCCATTAAAAGGAGGATAAACCAATTTATTTGGTTTAATTAATAAAATAAATCAAGCATGATTTGTTTTATAAATTATGGATAAATAAATTTGTGTAAAGAAATTTATATAAATAAATTTATAGAAATTTATTCTTTTATGAAAATTAAAATGATCCATGGAATGGTTTATTTTAATTTTATAAAATCAATTATGAATTGATTTTTTCATAATAAGAAAGTTTATAAATATCTTATAAAATTTATTCCATAATAAAAGGAGAGAAGGTATTTGTTTTATTATAAAGTTAGTTATAATAAAACTTGGCTTAAACGGAATAATTAATAAGAGAATTTATAGGATAAATTTCTTATGAAAATTCCGTTAAGAGAGAGACTTGGCAAGGGAGAGGTTACTATATAAAGGAACCAAGGCTAGGCTTTAATTCCTTAATCAATAGAGTAATCAAGAGATTAATTCTCTCCCTCTCTCTCTCTTATTCTCTTCTCCTTCTCCTTCCCTCCTAGGGCCGGCGCCCCTTGCCACTCTTAGGGCCGGCGCCCCTTGTCCAACCTAGGGCCGGCGCAACCTCACCCTTCCAAGGGTTGGCGTGAGCAAGGATCACCAAGAAGGAGCCAAACAAGAAGAAGAAGAAGCAGATCGCAACTCCTCTCTTCCCAGAATTTAGATTCCGTTTCTTGTTGGTTAGTTTCCATTCTTTTCTCTTGTTCTTCTAGTTGTGCCTTTAGAGAATCTAGTAGTTTTCGTCGGCACAAAACTCGTGACTTTGCGAAGTCATCCCGAAGAGAACTCGGCGTGGACGCGAATAGAGGCCAAGCTTCCAAGGGACGCTACGGTTGGATCTCGTCCCTTTTCTTCGAGTTACGCGAGGTACAAAGTAAATTAGTTTACTTTTCCGCAATGTTTTAATTTATGATTACGTCCACACATCATAAAGTCGCATGCTAGATACGTGGTTAAAATAATTTGTGAAATTATTTTATGCTAATTCTTCCGCTGCACGTAAAATTTTAAAATATTACGAACCCGTATCCTTGTCAACATGCACCCGGTCCCAACACCCTTATGGGTGTCCCTTCAATCATAGTGGTTGACATCAGACTCTTCATCATGTTTTGCCTAGCAGCTCGACCTTGGTGCCTGAAGAGGTCTTTGAGGTTCAGCATCATGTCACTAGCAGTGGGCATGGCCTGATGCTGATATTGCAGCACATTCACATAGATGTCAGAATGTAGCACCCGCCATCTCATCTGCCTTCTTCCACTTTTTGTAACACTCCCTCAACTCTTCACCAGAGTCTTCTCTAGGCTTTTCCGGACATTCTTCAAAGAGTACAAATTTGTACTCCTCAGCAGTGAGGACAATGTCAAGGTTCCTCTTCCAATCTATGTAATCTGGTCCAGTAAGTTTATTGTCCTTAAGAATTGTTGCTAGTGGAGTAAAGGCCATTATGAAAAACCTGAGAATCACAACATACACTACTTTAGAGATCAAAAATAAATTGATTCCTCAAAACAATTAAATTTTGAAATCAACCAACACACCTATACACCGAGAAATTCGTATGCCACGATGGTGTGGACGTATACGAATCCCTACATTCGTAAGAGGAGGTTGTACCCATCGATCTTACTATCTTGTCAACATAACTTTTTGACAAGTAAGATCAATAGTTGGTTTCCTTCGGCTCTGCAAAATATTAGCAGTGACTCCGATGGGGAGGATACTATTATTCACATCTAAGTGTGCACCATTACACGACACTAAGAAAATTATTTTCGATTATGTGCCTTCCGATGGGGAAGTACACACGCTCTTTAATAATTTTCTATAGTCTTTTTCGACCCAGTGATCCGCAGAACAAGTCCATCCGATGGGGAGGAAGGCACTCAGAGTCGACGCCCAAACTTGTTCGCATCACTTGTCGAATTGTAATGGAAGCCGCGGGACCCTTAGGGTCCCTCTCCCACTTAGTAATTTATCTCGAGGAATTTTCTTAGTACATTCACACAACCAAGCACATAACCAATAACATGAAAATAAAATAATGAAAATCCTAGATTTTCCAACTTTCATGGCCTCTTGGTCTCTAATGTGCCTCCAGTCGTGTCGTCACTTCGTCCGCTCCTCCCTTCCTTCTGCGCATGCTACCTTGAGGGATCTCCGACCCGAAAGAAAAGCTAATTATTTACATCATTGATCCTATACTCCACCAAGGAGTGTACATGAAATCTAGATCAACTGTAAATAAAAAAACTCAGCTAAACATGTGCCGTATTTAATTACAAAAAATTAAATACCTAGCCTCGTCAACCCTGAGGATTAATTAATTACAAAAATTGCAAATCAATCACACAATACATATTTGGCCATGAAGTTGGAATCTCGTGCCTGCAACACAAAGTTAGCCTACGCACATCCACGCATCATCCAGCAAAATACAATGTATGAAAATTGCAAAAATTAACCAATCCTAAACACACAAAGCTGGAAACCTCAGCTCTGATACCAATTGTAGGGTATGTCTTGGCGGGTTTCTTTAGCGAATACCTAGTCGATCTGAGAGACCTCTCCACATCTACGGATTAAAAATTAATCCGAGTGGAGACCCGTCTCCCATCTATCCTCTTGTGTCATATCGAACGATCCAAATTACAACTTAGCTAATTACCAAAATTGACCTTGTAATTTGCTCGACCGTTCGACTGCGGAAAAGGCGACGAGTTGATCGCCGGCTTTTGCGTTTATGGTCGGGGTCCAGTTAAGAATTTATTCATCATATTTCGGGATCAAAATAATAAATTCTCAAACATAATTAATGAGGCAAATGACCATGGCACAAAATCAACATAAGGAAATACAAAGGAGCATAGGGAAAGATATACCTTTTCGATCACCTCGCGGTCTTCTACCTTATGTCCCTACCTTCATCGGCGTCATTGTTGGTGCAGGCAGCACCCAAGTCAAACCTGGGTTTTGATAATAGCAAAGGGTTCAAGAGTTAAGATGTTATTGTGTTCTAATTTGTTTACTAAGTGTGCAGGAAGAAGCCCTAGGTACACTAGGCAAGAAGTCCTGGCAAAGGGCTGGGCAAAGAAGTCCTGGTCGAGGACTGGGCACGAAGTCCTGGCAAGGGGCTAGGCACCGAAGACCTGACCGAAAGTCGGGCAAAGAAGTCCTGGTCGAGGACTAGGCACGAAGTCCTGGCAAGGGGCTGGGCACCGAAGACCTGACTGGAAGTTGGGCACGAAGACCTGGTCAGGTGGATCGGGCAAAAGTCCAACCAGATGAGCCGGTTGGCAAAAGGTAAACTCTCCTGAGAGGAGTAGGTGAGGACGCGTTCCCCGTCGAGGGAAAAATAGGCGTCGGTTCGACCTAGGGTTCCATTTGGGAGACCCGAAGTCAGAACCAAGACAGCTACGGCTTTAATTACTGCTTACTATGTTTTTGGGACTAACCTTAGTTGCAGGGTCGAAGGACTGATCATCTGCAAGTGAAGGTTCTTTACTGGGCCTAGGCGCCCGAATGGACTCAGGCGCCCGAGTGGGCTTAGGCGCCCGTAAGGATACGGGCGCCCAAGTGTGAAGGCAAAACCAACAACATAGCTACGAAGCCACTGAACCAAGGAGGATCAGGCCCCCGTGAGCTCACGGGCACCTCCATCAGCTCAGGCACCCAAGAGGGGAGGATAAGCGCTGACCGAGCCCGCGGATAAGTATTCCCGGTGTTTGATGTGTATACTAAAAGACATGACTTTTCTTATATGAACATCTTTTATGAAAAGAGAATCACACTACACTAGGTGTTTGTTTATAATAGTACATACACGAAGTCCCATTGCTTAGCATTATAGATAATATGGTGTGTGGTGTCACACAGAAGATCATGTTATCGGTGCCTTACTTAGCATAAATAGAGGCTCACAACCTAGATGGAAATGGACAAACCATCGGGAAGGTTGTAGTGTAGTCAGGTGTGGTTGGTCTTGACCATAGGACTACACTAGTGTGCTATGAGTGCATTGAGTATGATCGAAACCCGAGGTTATCCAATTTTGTACTGACTAAATAAATTGGATAGGACCTAAGTTGTTATTATGGAGGATGATCCCTTAATCCCGAAATAATATTGGGCATATATTATTATTTATTATTTCATTGATTTATCAAAGGGCGAGATCTATTCTACTAGATCAACATACCCAATAAGTTGGGAAATAATATTAGTAATATGATGTGCTGATAATTATTGACAGAATCTGTGTCCGGGAGAGTCAGGATGACAATGCCCCCTTGATGAGCTCAAAAGGTTCACCGTGCCAAACCCTGCAGGTGGATTTGATCCGGCATGCTGAAAAAGGTTGAGTGATACTAATCAAGGATCCAAAGTTAATTAAGTTAAATTGTCAGTAATTTAATTAATTAATGGGCATGCGCGATCTTAAACACGGGGGGATGGACGACTCGTAATATGTGGAGCCCATAAGAAAATATGGGGGTTGGTGAGGTGAGTTCAATTAGGATCCTTTAGTGGAATGATCCTAATTAATGGATCGGGTTTGGATCCATTAGCGGGCCAAGAACCAACTCCTCCACTTGGTCCCTGCCTTAGCCCTATATATACCCTAAGAGATCAAGAAACCAAACCAAAGTTTTCAAACTAAGAGCCTAGGAAAAACCCTTCCCCTCTCCTTCTCTCTTCTTCTCTCGGCGCCGACTAGGAGAAGGGATTTTTCGGTTTCCTTGATTTCTCCTCAACCAAGCTTCAGCCAAGACTCAAAGGATCAAGGTAGGAATCTCTCCTACCTTGTTTGAGGCTCGGGAAAGGCTTAGGAGGCGCCAGCGAGGTGAAGAAGGCGGCGCAAGAAGGAAGTAGAAGGGGTATTGAGAGGTTTTGTGCTGAGAAGAGGGCTATCCTTGTCTTCTTCTTCTTCTTCATCTTCCTCTGAAGGTGCACCACTGATTCGGAGGGCTTGGAGCCAGCTCCGGCGGACGGCGGCGCAAAGAGAGGGGAGGAGGTACCGGTGGCGCAAACCCTAGGTTTTAGGGTTTGCGGCCGAATTGAAGAAGCGGTTTGGTGGGAGTTCTTGGTGATCTCAGATCGCGGTAGATCGTCGCCCACACGACGTCCGCAAAGGGAGGGTCATAAGGTGACCGCGAGGTGATCGGAGAGGTATATCTTTCCATTAGCTCCTTTGTATATCCTTATGCTGTGCATGTGTTGTGTGGATATGTCTCGTCATTTTATGTGTAAGAATTTCATGTTTTGCTTGCAAAATATATTTAATGAATTGTTAACTGGACCCCAACCATAAACACAAAAGCCGGCGATCAACTCGATGCCTTTTCCGTGGTCGAACAGTCGAGCAAATCACAAAGCCGATTTTGGTAATTGGCCGAGTTGTGATTTGGATCGTTCGATATGGCACGAGACAGTTGATGGGAAACGGCTCTCCATTCGGGTTAAAATTTTAATCCATAGGCGTGGAGAGGTTTCTTGGATCAACAATGTATTCGCTTAGGAAACCCGCCAAGCAACTACCAACACCCAGATCAAAGGGCACGTGTCAGGCGCCCCCAACCCATCAGGCGCCCAATGGAGTACTATAAAAGGGGCTCGACCCCAAGGCTTCAACAACACAGTTTTCTAACGCTCCAAAGCTTTTCGTTCAAGCGCTATGCCCCGGCAAACTCCGACTTCGAGATTCCAGCGTTGACGACGTCCCTTTGCTCCGAAATACGATCCACATCGGACGTCAGTAACGAAAAGTGTAATTAGTTTCATTTACTGCATTATTTCTGTACTCAAATTGTAAACCTGTTTTGCGCGATTATAGTATTGCCCAAAGTAAACGGTCAAGGACTGTGGGCCTTGGAGTAGGAGCCGACCGTGACTCCGAACCAAGTAAAAAACTACCTGTATTCCTGTGTGATTGATTTATTTCCACTGCGTATTGTCTCTTCTTTCTATCCGAAAAAGTTTTAACGATATTCACCCCCCTCTATCATTTTTCTCGATCCAACAAGTGGTATCAGAGCGGGTGGCTCAAATTTGGTGCAACCACCAATTTGAGAGTTTTTCGGATTTTACGAAGTTTTTTTACTTTCAAATTTTTCTCGTTAATCGAGGTTGGTGCAACACCACTCGATTGTTTCTTTTTAATCATCTTATTCCCGCACTACTAATCCAAGACCAAGTCTTGGGACAAGATTTTTTTTTTGTTTTTTGTCATTTCAAAAATCTAATGGACATGCAAGAGGGTTTCAGCATAACCAGACCACCACTCTTCAGCGGAGAAGACTTCTCCTACTGGAAGAGTCGGATGGAGGTCCACCTGAAAACTCAGGTGGACATGTGGATCATAATCCAATCTGGTTTAGAAATCCCCAAGAAGCTGAAGGAGTGATACAACCTTACACAGAATGGGATGCTGTTGGGACCGGGTGCATGTTGACATGGATGCGGGTTCGTAATTTCAAAATTAATTACGTGCAGCGGAAGGTTTAGTATAAATAATTTCTCTAAATCATTTAACCACACATCTAAGCATGCAAGTTTATCTTGTGTAGACATGATCATATATTTAAAATTTTGTAGAAACATAAACTAATTTACGTATTACCTCGCGTAACTCGAAGGAAGGGACGAGATCCAACCGTAAGCGTCCCTTGGAAGCTCCGCCTCTATTCGTGTCAACGCCGAGTATCTTCGGGATGACTTCGCAAAGCTACGAGTTTCTTGTTCTCGAGAACTACTAGATTCTCTGAGAACGCAACGAGAAAAACAATGAGAGAAGTCGGAAGACTAACCACAAAAGGATGGCCGGAATCAAAATTCCGGCGAAGCAAAAGAAGAGGCTTGCGGCAAAAAGATCCTTGCGGCAAACTCTAATTCCGGCAGCACCTTCTTCCGGCCAAGAGATGGCCGGAGCTTCCTTCTCCGGCAGCAGGTGGTGGTCGGCAGGGAAAGGGCAGGGACGGCCGGCTGGTGCTCCTTCTTGGGGCTGGTTGGCGAACGGCAAGAAGGGGAGAAGAGAAGGAGAGAAAGAGAGGGAGAGAGCCTATGCCTTCATCTCTTCTATTATCACCCAAGCCTTGCCTTGGGTCCTTTATATAGTGGCCTCTCAACCATCAAGCCTCTCAAATATGGAATAACTTATCCATCATGCCAAGTTTGATTTTATATCATGGTAGAAATCAAATTTTAATTCATGATAAAAATCAATCAAATCTCTTCTTCTTATGGAATAAATTTCCTTATCATGGTAAATCAATCCATGATTGATTTTATAAAATAAACCAATCCATGGTTCATTTTAATTTCCATGAAAAATAAACCAAACCTTGGTTTATTATATAAAAATTTATATCATCCATAATTTTATAAAACAAACCACACTTGGTTTATTTTATAAATTGAACCAAAAACATGGTTCTCTCCCTTTGTTGTGGCCGGCCAAACAAAGAGGATGCAGGCCCTCTTTGGCCGGCCCATCCAAGCCAAGCCTCAATCAATTAAACTTATTTAATTCATCTATTAAGTCTTCAAAAGACTTTAGCCATTTTACGCTTCTGATGCGTCTCTGAAAAATTCAGATTCGACTTATCGTTTGGCTCAACCAAACTTAATCTCTCTTGATTGGAAAATTCAATTTTCAACTCATTTTAAATCCCTCGGATTACTCGTAGTGCGTATGACTAAATAGGCTTTCGATTTATGTTGGCCGTCTATAATTAATTAATTATAGAACGATCATGAGTGGCACCTAGTAGTACATCATGATCCCCAATTAATCGAAAGATCAACGGTTGACCTCAGAAACAACTCTGAAACCCTTTAGCAGCTATAATGAATCGTGCCCCATTCCCTTCACCATCTTATACCCACTTGGTTCAGGACATGGTCTATGTGTGTCAGTCCCCACTAGGCTGACTACGTCACACCTAGCCCAAGCAATGTCTTTCTCGTCCAACGGATTCTAATTACTCTCATGTTTCTTAGATATTCATACTCGGAACATGTTATGCTCTGGCCAGAGGCTTCGAGTAACAATCCGACGATAGGCCTTAGGTATACATCTCCTCGCAAGGAGTGGTGAATCCTTTGTAGGCTGTTCAAACATCTTCGGGCACTTCGGCTTATACCCAATCATCCTGGGTCCACACCTCCTTGGAGATGCTTGCTTAAGATGTCAAAGTATAAGTCTCCATGACCAAGATGACTTGAACACCGCAAGTCAAAGGAACATCGCACTTAAGCTGCAGTAAGAACTTCACTGACATATCTATATGTAGACTACCATATGAAGTTTTACAGCCAGTCACTTCAATGAACTAGTTACCTTAACTAGCATTCATGTTTATCTCCGGACATCTCAATGTCATCAGCCAGTGAGAATCAGCTGATTAGAGAATAACCCATGCTAGTCTCAACAGAATTGATAATGTCCGTATTTATCAATTCATCGACTAGGGACAATTTCAATACTTCACAATTGCACATGTAGAGATAATCACTAATTGTGAATTCATCACAAATTCTCTCATACTGTGAATTGTATTGCAGACATTCAGTAAATGAGTTTTAGATCTCAATCAAATACACAAATATGTATAGTCAAATAGTGAATATTCATTTATTAGAATAAATGATTATAATCATAAGGCGATTGCCTTATGACACTTCTCTCATATCACTAACAAACTCCCACTTGGCCTAATGCTAATCGCTACGGTACCCAATACCACAGGCTCTAACATGACCCTCAAACTTACTTTGAGGCAAGGCCTTAGTTAAAGGATCCGCTAAATTCCTTTCAGTGGTAATTTTCTCAATTTGTATATCATTCCTACTTATAATCTCTCTAATCAGATGATAGCGGCGAAGCACATGTTTGGATCGCTGATGAGACCTTGGTTCCTTTGCTTGTGCAATAGCTCCATTATTGTCGCAGTAAATCGGTATTGCTTCATCAATGGTTGGAACCACACCAAGTTCTAAGACAAACTTTTTGATCCAGACTGCTTCCTTTGCTGCTTCCGAAGCAGCAATATATTCCGCTTCCATGGTAGAATCTGCTACGGTGTCTTGCTTGGAACTCTTCCAACTTATTGCGCCTCCATTCAAAATAAATACGTATCCGGACTGAGATTTGGAGTCATCCTTATCTATCTGGAAACTAGCATCTGTATACCCACGTATTACCATATCACCTTCTCTATATATTAGGAACACATCCTTAGTGTTTCTTAAGTACTTGAGGATTGTCTTGACAGCTGCCCAATGATCCATTCCTGAATCAGATTGGTATCTGCTTGTGACGCTCAGAGCATACGATACACCGGGCCTAGTACATAACATAACATACATGATAGATCCTATCGCGGATGCATAAGGAATCTTATTCATGCAAATCCTCTCGTCTTCTGTGCGCGGACACATAGACTTCGAATGGTTAATCCCATGACTGATGGGAAGGTAACCTTTCTTGGATTCCGACATGCTAAACCTTTCTAGCACTTGGTCTATATATGTAGACTGCGAAAGACCAAGCAACTGTTTTGATCTATCTCTATAGATTCTAATCCCAAGGATATAGGTTGCTTCTCCCAGGTCTTTCATGGAGACAGTTTTGGACAACCAAATTTTAACTGACTGTAAGACTGATATATCGTTTCCTATAAGTAATATGTCATCGACATATAACATTAGGAATACGACTGCACTCCCACTAACCTTCTTGTACACACAAGGTTCGTCAGGATTTTGTGAGAAATCAAACTCTTTGATTGTCTCATCAAAACGGATGTTCCAGCTCCTGGATGCTTGCTTTAGTCCATATATGGATCGTCGAAGCTTGTATACTTTGGTTTTATTAACCGATGTGAAACTTTCAGGTTGTATCATGTATACATCCTCAAGCAGGATTCCTTTAAGGAAAGATGTTTTCATATCCATTTGCCATATCTCATAATCATAATGCGCTGCTATGGCTAGGAGCATCCGAATGGATTTAAGCATAGCTACTGGCGAATAGGTTTCGTCATAATCAATTCTTTGTTTCTGACGATATTCTTTTGCCACTAATCTAGCCTTAAAGGTAACAACATTACCTTCCATGTCGGTTTTCTTCTTGAAAACCCACTTGCACCCTATGGGCTTAATCCCTTCAGGTGGGTTAACCAAGTACCATACTTGATTTTTGTACATGGAATCCATTTCCGACTTCATGGCTTCAAGCCATTTATCCCTTTCTGAATTTTTCAGAACATCTTCATAACTGATAGGTTCGTCATCGTTAATGAGTAACACGTCATTTGATTCACTTATGAGAAATCCGTATCTCTCTGGAATATTGTGTGTCCTATCAGACCTACGAAGAAGTGGTGTTGTTTTAGGTTCAACTGATAGCTCATCATTATGAGTTATTGGTTCTGGGTCTAGACTGGGTGTCTCTGTAATGTCTATTGGAGTTTCTTGAACTTCTTCAAGTTCAATGCTACTCCCACTGTTTTCTTGTAAAGGAAATTCTTTATCTAGAAATACAGCATGCTTTGAAACAAACACCTTTTGTTCCAAGAGATGATAGAATTGGTAACCCTTCGTTTCCTTAGGGTATCCAATAAATAGACATTTATTAGACTTAGCATCCAATTTGTCTGATACAGTCCGCTTTACATAAGCAGGACAACCCCATATCTTTAGGTGAGATAAATGAGGTTTCTTACTATTCCACGTCTCATATGGAGTAGTAGAGACTACCTTGGTCGGGACTCTATTTAGTAAGTAAACAGCTGTCTTAAGCGCATAGCCCCAAAAGGATTTTGGAAGAGTTGCATGATTCATCATAGATCTAAGCATGTCCATCAAGGTTCGGTTACGCCTCTCAGATACACCATTATGCTGTGGTGTATATGGCGGAGTCCATTGAGACAATATCCAATTGTGCCTATGATAATCTTGAAACTATTGAATTAAGTATTCACCACCCTGATCGGATCGAAGTATCTTAATACTTTTGCCAAGCTATTTCTCTACTTCACTTCTGAACTCTTTGAATTTCTCAAAAGCTTCAGATTTGTGTTTCATTAAGAACACATACCCGAATCGTGAGTGATCATCGATAAAGGTAATGAAGTAGCTATAACCTCCTTGTGCAAGAGTTGACATTGGTCCACATACATCAGTATGTATTAGATCAAGCAATTCTCCCACTGGTTTACCTTTTCCGGAAAAGGGTAATTTGGTCATCTTGCCTTTTAAGCATGATTCGCATGTATCAAATGAACCGGGTACAAATAATTCCAGAATTCCACATCGGTGTAATTTTGTCATGCGTTTCTTACTTACATGGCCAAGACGACAATGCCACATATAGGAGTCTATTTGATTATCTATTCGAGTATGATTGTTGCTAACTTCGATATTGAAAACATCACCGGATAAATCTAACGTGTAGATACCATTGCATAAAGTTCCGGTCCCATAAAGAACACCATTTAAAGTTATGTAACAACAATTGTTACTAAAAGTTAAATGATAACCCTTTTCATTCAAGCATGAAATAGATACAATGTTCTTTATTAATGAAGGAACAAAATAACAATTATCCAATTCTAAGACAAGTCCAGTAGGGAGCTTTAGCAAATATGTTCCGATGGCAACAGCAGCAATCTTTGCTCCATTTCCAACTCGCAAATTCGCTTCTCCCTTGACGAGTCTTCTTCTATTCCTTAGCCCCTGTATGTCATTACATATATGTGAGCTACACCCAGTATCAAGTACCTAGGTGTCTGAGGAAATAGAGTGACATTCAATAACGAAGATACCTGAAGAGGATGGGGCATCAGATGCCTTCTTCTTCAAGGACTCAAGATAAACCTTGCAGTTTCTTCGCCAGTGGCCCTCCTTGCCGCAGTGATGGCAAGTGCCTTTTGGTGTCTTTTCAATCTTTTTGGCCTTTTTCTTCCTTCCCTTATTTTGTTCTTTGGGCTTCCTCTTAGAGCCTTTCTTTGAGGAACCAACTAACAGTACTGTCTTCTGATCCTGCTTTACAGAAGGCTCTACAGTCTTCAGCAGGTTAAGCAACTCAGGAATGGTAGTCTCCAGTTTGTTCATCCGATAGTTCATCACAAACTGTGAGTAACTCTTGGGCAAACAATGCAGAATTAAGTCAATACTTAGTTCGTGATCCATTGCAAATCCGAGTGTGCCTAGTCGCTCAATGTACCACAACATCTTCAACACAAACTGTGAAACAGAAGTGCCTTCCTGCATCTTAGAGGTGAAGAGGAGTCTAGAGACCTCAAACCTTTTGGATCTCGCCTGCTCGTCAAACAACTCATGGAGATGGAAGACGATGGTATGAGCATCCATATGCTCATGCTGCTTTTGTAGCTCAGGTACCATAGCGGCCAGCATGATGCAACTCGCAAGTTCAGAATCGGCCACATGTTTCTGATAGGCCACTAACTAGTCTGGAGTTGCATCTTCAGGAGGATGGTTGGGAAGTTGTTCAAGGACATAAGCAAGCTTTTCTGCCTTGAGGACTATTCTCAGGTTTCGAAGCCAGTCCATGAAGTTTGGCCCAGTCAGCTTATTGGTGTCCAAAATGGAACGCAAATTTAGAGAAGACATGATCAGGTGATTATCCTAGAAATACAAATTGAGGTTATGTGATGAGAATGATAAAGAATGCATCAATATACATTAATTAAATCCTATTTATTTTTCGAATTGAATAACCCTTTTTATCAATTCGGGAGATCGTAGAAACATCTCCAAATAGGTTGATATCCAACCATAGATAAGAACAACCATGGCTAGAGTCCATCAAGTTATTCTTAGCTATAAAGGTAGGTAATTATATCGATTACATATTATACATATGTAACTATCACATTATGCTATCAACTAATTGAATGTTTGCATAAATCATTGGGTTGTTAACTCATTAACAAGTATGCAACAATATACATAGCACCTCTCTTTACATCGACCTTGGCTGTGGCACAACAAATCGATGCTCCAAGCTTAAGGCTGACCCATTAATCAAGAAATAGTTTTAATATGGTTGGAGCTCATTCAACCATTTAGTCAGGCTTGGATGTGTCCAACAACCAAAATTAAGGATTGACCTCTGACTCCAACTATATAAATCATAAACTAATTCCATGGTTTGAACATGTTGAGGTTCAAGCCGGGCATGGATGTGTCCATCAACCCAAACGAGAAACAAAACTCCGATTCTAACCATATTAATGGAATGTGTTGGCCTTAATATTTTGTAAGGGGTTTTGAGTCTCATCCTTTTTTCTTTTATGCACATTCATGACATATAATTATGTCATGTTCTAACGATTTCCTTAATAAAGTATGTATGTGACTTAATTTATCAAGTCTCATTAATTGAATTAGGAACCGGATTTCCTAATTCTAATTTCATACTTTATTCAAGGAATTGTTTTGGGAAACAATTTCCTGAATTATCATAATCAATTTCAGAAATAATATGGTTAAGACTTTGATTTCTCTAAATCAAATCTTATTAAATTAAGAGACAGATTCCCTTAATTCAACCACATATTATTTTCATGAAAATCATATTTAAGGAAATATACTCTATAGGAAATAATTTTCCTAATTAATTTTGGAGACAATAATATGTAAGAGCATCACCTCATAAATCAAATAAGGAAATTATCGTTTGAGAATCATCTCAAAATTTTCCAAGATTTGATCACATATTTTATTTATGGAAAATTAATATCAATAACTTAATTTGGATGGCTCCTCAAGGCTCAATCCAAATTAAACATTTGACAATTTAAATTCAATTTAGGAAATTTAATTATAACAACTAACTTTAAATTGGACGGCTCCCCGAGGCTCAATCCAAAATAAAGAATTTTGCAAATAATTTAATTTTCAATTATAAATTTAAATTCCAATTAATATTCTCATAATTTGTTTAGACTTTCTTGAAAGAAAGTGCCCAAAATTGAGAGCTTTCCATAAATGGAAAGTTTCCAAAAATAAAAGGTTTTCAGAATAATTGTAAGTTTCTGGTACAAAGAAAACTTACGTTTTTCCAAAATTGAGAAATTTCCAAAATAGGAAATTTCTAAAATTGGAAAGTTTCCAAAAATTGAATGTTTTCACAATTATCATAAAATTTCAGAAACAGAGATATTTCTAAAGTCTCGACTCTGATATAACTGTTGGGATCGGGTGCATGTTGACATGGATGCGGGTTCATAATTTCAAAATTAATTACGTGCAGCGGAAGGTTTAGCATAAATAATTTCTCTAAATCATTTAACCACACATCTAAGCATGCAAGTTTATCTTGTGTAGACATGATCATATATTTAAAATTTTGCAGAAACATAAACTAATTTACGTATTACCTCGCGTAACTCGAAGGAAGGGACGAGATCCAACCGTAAGCGTCCCTTGGAAGCTCCGCCTCTATTCGCGTCCACGCCGAGTATCTTCGGGATGACTTCGCAAAGCCACGAGTTTCGTGTTCTCGAGAACTACTAGATTCTCCGAGAACGCAACGAGAAAAACCAAGAGAGAAGTCGGAAGACTAACCACAAAAGGATGGCCAGAATCAAAATTCCGGCGAAGCAAAAGAAGAGGCTTGCGGCAAAAAGATCCTTGCGGCAAACTCTAATTCCGGCAGCACCTTCTTTCGGCCAAGAGATGGTCGAAGCTTCCTTCTCCGGCAGTAGGTGGTGGTCGGCAGGGAAAGGGCAGGGGCGGCCAGCTGGTGCTCCTTCTTGGGGCTGGTTGGCGCACGGCAAGAAGGGGAGAAGAGAAGGAGAGAAAGAGAGAGAGCCTATAACTTCATTTCTTCTATTATCACCCAAGCCTTGCCTTGGGTACTTTATATAGTGGCCTCTCAACCATCAAGCCTCTCAAATATGGAATAACTTATTCGATCATGCCAAGTTTGATTTTATATCATGGTTAAAATCATATTTTAATTCATGATAAAAATCAATCAAGTCTCTTCTCTCTTATGGAATAAATTTCCTTATCATGGTAAATCAATCCATGATTGATTTTATAAAATAAACCAATCCATGGTTCATTTTAATTTCCATGAAAAATAAACCAAACCTTGGTTTATTATATAAAAATTTATATCATCCATAATTTTATAAAACAAACCACACTTTGTTTATTTTATAAATTGAACCAAAAACTTGGTTCTCTCCCTTTGTTGTGGCCGGCCAAGCAAAGAGGATGGAGGCCCTCTTTGGCCGGCCCATCCAAGCCAAGCCCCAATGAATTAAACTTATTTAATTCATCTATTAAGTCTTCAAAAGACTTTAGCCATTTTACGCTTCCGATGCATCTCTGAAAAATTCAGATTCGACTTATCGTTTGGCTCAACCAAACTTAATCTCTCTTGATTGGAAAATCCAATTTTTGACTCATTTTAAATCCCTCGGATTACTCGTAGTGTGTGTGACTAAATAGGCTTTCGATTTATGTTGGCCGTCTATAATTAATCAATTATAGAACGATCATAAGTGTCACCTAGTAGTACAACATGATCCCCAATTAATCGAAAGATCAACGGTTGACCTCAGAAACAATTCTGAAACCCTTCAGCAGCTATAATGAATCGTGCCCCATTCCCTTCACCATCTTATACCCACTTGGTTCAGGACATGGTCTATGTGTGTCAGTCCCCACTAGGCTGACTACGTCACACCTAGCCCAAGTAACGTTTTCTCGTCCTACGGATTCTAATTACTCTCATGTATTTAAGAGATTCATACTCTGAACATGTCATGCTCTGGCCAGAGGCTTCGAGTAACAATCCGACGATAGGCCTCGGGTATACATCTCCTCGCAAGGAGTGGTGAATCCTTTGTAGGCTGTTCAAACATCTTCGGGCACTTCGGCTTATACCTAATCATCCTGGGTCCACACCTCCTTGGAGATGCTTGCTTAAGATGTCAAAGTATAAGTCTCCATGACCAAGATGACTTGAACACCGCAAGTCAAAGGAACATCGCACTTAAGTTGCAGTAAGAACTTCACTGACATATCTATATGTAGACTACCATATGAAGTTTTACAGCCAGTCCCTCTAATGAACTAGTTCCCTTAACTAGCATTCATGTTTATCTCCGGACATCTCAATGTCACCAGCCAGTGAGAATCAGCTGATTAGAGAATAACCCATGCTAGTCTCAACAGAATTGATAGTGTCCGTATTTATCAATTCATCGACTAGGGACAATTTCAATACTTCACAATTGCACATGTACAAATAATCACTAGTTGTGAATTCATCACAAATTCTCTCATGCTGTGAATTGTATTGCGGACATTCAGTAAATAAGTTTATGATCTCAATCAAAAACACAAACATGTATACTCAAATAGTAAATATTCATTTATTAGAATAAATGATTATAATCATATGACGATTGCCTTACGACACTTCTCTCATATCACTAATAGATGCCTCGCTGAAAAAGAAGATCGAGGCTGATGCAAAGGCGACCCAGACACTCCAATGCGGACTAACCAGAGAAGAGTTGAACCGGGTGGGACCCTTCAACAGTGCAAATGAACTCTGGAGTAAGTTGATTAAATTACACGAAGGAACCTCCGACACCCGAATCAGCAAAAGGGACCTTTTGTTGAACAAATTGTACACCATCAAAATGAACGAAGGCGAGTCAGCAGCTCAGCTCCACGCCAGGATCCAGGAGCTGATGAACGGTCTACATACAATCGGTCACATGGTAAAAAATCGTGACCTTATCAGGTATACCTTAAACGCCTTCCCGAGAAATACTTTGTGGGCATCTATTGTAGATGCTTACAAAGTTTCTAGGGACCTTTCTAAAATTAAATTAGATGAATTATTTTCTGAACTTGAATTACAAGAGCAGACTAACTGCACCTTAGCCGAGAAAGGTATTGCCTTTTTTCCAGGAAAAACAGGAAAAGTTACCAAGAAAAAGCCTCAACCTGCACCCGAGTCTGACTCAGACTCAGACTCAGAAGACAGCGAAGGGGATCGACCCAAGCTGGTTCGGCTAGCCCGGGTCTACTACAAGGAGCTGAAGCATCAGACTAACAAAAGAAAAGCCATCCGAAAGAAGGAAGATCCAGCTAAACCATCAACGACTAAGACCAAATCAAACATAACCTGCTACGAATGCAACAAGAAGGGACACTACAAATCAGAGTGCCCCAATCTGAAAGAAGCCAAGAAGACAAGAAGGAAGAAGGACCTTCAAGCAATGTGGGATGAGTCTTCCTCCGAAGAAGAAGAAGAGGCCCCACAATCGAACCTGCTCGCCTTGACTACTTCGGAAGAAATCGACACCGGATCATAATCGGAGCCGGACGACGGAAAGCTCACAATTTCGGAGGACGCAAAATCACTGTAAGTGGTTACTCTAAAGTTGAATTAGCAGAATTAATTGCTTATCTATCTAGTAACTTGGCGAAAGCCAAAATTCGAGTCGAGTCCCTCCGACAGGAAGTTAAACTCTTGAAAGAGGGAGCTGACTCTAGATCTTTGACTGAGAAGGTTCAAGAAGGAACCTCTGCTCAAGTTGAAAAGCTTGAGAAAGAGAACTCCTCCTTGAAAACTCAAGTCAAGGACCTTAGAGCAGCTTTAGAACGATTCACTTTGGGTCCACGGGTCTTGACATGATCCTTGGAAAATAGAAGTCTGTTCTAAATCAATCCGGGTTAGGGTATCGAACCAAGGCTAGACAAAGATCATACTATGCTGTACTGAATCAATCTAGACCCAAAGTTCAGGCATGGGTACCCAAACTTTGCTGAACAACCAAGTTGGACCAAACCAGTATTGGATCCCCAAGGACAAGATTCATATCTTGCCTAATCATTACCATGGCTTTAGTCCAGGGGGAGCCAACTTAAAAACAATTTTCATAGTTAGATAAATTCTTTTCTTATTCTAAAATTGCATGCTTGCTTGTTTATTTATTTTATGCAATTTACCATGCTTAGACCTAGGACTGGTTAGATTAAGGACTAAAATGATTAATTGAAACTTAAACAACCTAGTATTGGGTGGAGGTGAGATGTTAGTACGTTAGGGAAGCCATTTTGCGGAACTAGCCGAAGCTACCGATCCAAGACCCAAACTAGTTAGACCAAAATCTTTCAAGGAGTAACTTGAAGATGGATTTTAAATCAATGGCTTTGTCAAGGAAAGGGTTGATGATCCAATAAGGCTACGACCAAAGAAGGCCTAGTGCCTCGCCAAGACCTGGAAGCCGATTATTGAAAACCAAATTCACTTTACTATTGTCAGATTTGAATCTAACATAGATTTCAATTGATCTTAGATTCAACCATGTTTTTAAAATTTAAAGCATAATCAATTGTTTTTAAAATTAATTTAACTTTTCAAAATTAATCATGGATTTTCAAAATAAATTCCTTACATCTATTAAAACCTGTCTCACAAAACCTATAAGGTTAACATAATTGATAACTCTAGATTGGGTGAGACAGACTAGGCTGTGAAAATCAATTTAGGCTATCCTTAATTCTAATTGGATCCAAATCAACAAACTCTTTATGTGTAGGAACATAAAGATTTGGACCAATGGATATTGGATAGTGGGTGCTCCAGACACATGACTGGGGACAAATTGAAATTCACCAAACTCAAGTTCAAGAACCTAGGCTCAGTAGCATTTGGCAACAATGCTACTCTCAAAGTCATTGGGTCAGGTAACATTGAACTCAAATCTGATTTTGTAATTAAAAAGGTACTTTTGGTTGAAAACTTTAAATTTAATTTGTTCAGTATAAGTCAATTATGTGATACTGGCTATGTAGTTACCTTCACCAACTTTGACTTCCTGGTTAGAAATTTGCAAGACTCAGAAGTCATGCTTAAGGGCACTAGGAAAAATAACGTTTACACTATAAACCTACCCGTGGAACCTAAATGCTTCTTAACTCAGTTAGAAGAATCAAACCTCTGGCATAGGAGATTAGGTCACACTAATCTAAGATTAATTTCAAAAATCACCCAACTTGGTTTAATTAAAGGAATACCAAAAATTAAGAACCATGAAAACATAATATGTGAATCATTCAACCAAGGTAAACAAACCAGGTCTAATCACAAACAAATTCAATCAGATCTAACTCAAACTATACTTGAGCTCCTGCACCTTGACCTATTTGATTCACATGGAGCCAAGTTACTAAGCGAAAACCGGTACTGCTTAGTAATTATAGATGATTACACTAGGTTTACTTGGGTTAGGTTCCTAAAGACTAAGGTTGAAACCCTAAACCTGTTTATTGATTTTTGTAAGATAATTCAAAATCAAAAGACTTAGGAGTGATCACGGGGAGAGTTTGAGAATCAGAGGTTCGAGGAATTTTGTAGAATAAATGGGTATATCCATGAATTCTCATGTCCTAGAACCCCCCAGCAAAATGGAATAGTCGAACGGAAAAATAGAACCCTACAGGAAGCCGCTAGGACTATGCTCAATGAATTCAATCTAGCTAACTAATTTTGGGCAGAAGCAGTTAGTATGACTTGCTATATCCAAAATAGGGTCCTAGTTAACAAACGACATAATAAAACTCCCTATGAATTATACTACCATAGACTTCCAAACCTACATTACCTAAAGGTCTTTGGGTGCAAAGTCCATATCCTAAACACCAAGGACTACCTAGGTAAATTCCAGTCTAAGTCAACCCCAGGGGTCTTCTTAGGATATTCAACAACAAGTAGGGCCTATAGGGTTTACAATAAACAAACTAACAAAATTGAAGAAACACAAATTTAATATTTGATGAGGAAACAAATCCAAAATCTAATAATCCAGATTTAAACCCATCAAATATTGATCATGAAGATAATGAACAAATTACTGAACCACTGGTTGAACCTCTAAATGAACTAACTATAGAATCAACTACTGAGTTAACTGAACCAACAATTGAACCAACCCAAGTAGTTGAACCAAATACTGAACCGAACCGTCCAGCCAGACCTGAGGTTGAACCAAGCAATAGAAGAAATAAGAAACCCATACTCAGTCATCCAACTGATCAAATTGTAGGTGATCCAACCTTAGGAGTCAGAACTAAGTCTTCCTATAGAAATCTTAGTCAGATTGCACTGATTTCGAAAATCGAACCTAAGACTATAGAGGAAGCCTTACCTGATCCTGATTGGATCATAGAAATGCAAGAAGAGTTAGCCCAATTTGAAAGGAACCAAGTATGGGAACTAGTACCTAAACCTGAGGGCAAATCCATTATTGACACTATGTGGGTTTTTAGGAATAAGCTAAATGACCAAGGAGAAATAGTTAGAAATAAAGCCCGCTTAGTAGCTAAAGGGTTCAGTCAAGTCGAAGGGTTAGACTGTGACGAAACCTATACCCCAGTAGCCAGACTTGAGTCTATTAGAATGTTGCTAGCCTTTGTAGCCCATAAAGGATTTAAACTCTACAAAATGGTTGTAAAGTCATCTTTTCTAAATGGAGTTATTAGAGAAGAAGTCTATGTAGGACAACCCCCCGGTTTTGAGGACTTAAAAAGATCCGACCATGTTTACATACTCAATAAGGCACTGTATGGACTAAAACAAGCACCTAGGGCATGGTATGAACGCCTATCAACCTACACTCATTTCTAAGGAATTTAACCAAGGACAAATTGACTCAACTCTTTTTGTTAAGACCTTAAAAAAAGACATCTTTATTACCCAAATCTATGTTGACGATATATTTTTGGATCCACCAACTCAAATTTCTTAAAAGAATTTGTAAAAATAATGGAAAACGAATTCGAAATGAGCTTACTTGGTGAGCTCAACTTCTTTTTAGGATTACAAATTAAGCAAACTAGGGATGGAAATTATGTCCATCAATCCAAATATGCTAAAGAGTTAATAAAAAAATTTAAAATGGATAACTCCAAAAGCATAAGTACCCCTATGGCCACAAATGTAAAAATAGATAGTGACCCTGATGGTAAACCCGTAGACCTTAAACTATATAGAAGTATAATTGGTAGTCTACTTTACCTTACAGCCAGCATACCTAATATCCTTTTTGCTGTAGGAATTATGCTAGATACCAAACCTGTGCTAAGGAAACACACTTAGCAGCCCTTAAAAGAATACTTAGATACATCAAGGCACCCTAAATGTAGGGATTTGGTATCCAAGAACCTCAACTTTTGACCTGTCAGGATACTCGGACTCTGACTATGATGGTTGCAAGCTAGATAGAAAGAGTACAAGTGGAAGCTGCCAACTTTTAGGAAACAGTCTAGTGAGTTGGTGCAGCAGAAAGCAACACTGCGTAGCTCTATCCACAACCGAAGCTGAGTATGTTGCTTTAGCAGAGTGTGTAGCACAACTCTTATGGATGATGCACACTCTTAAGGACTTCCAGCTTGACTACACCGAAACCCAAGTCTACATTGATAATATAAGTTCAATTAATCTAACTAAGAACCCAATCCAACACTCTAGAACTAAACACATAGAAGTTAAACACCACTTCGTAAGAGATCATGTAGCAGGGGTGAGATAGTCCTTAAGCATGTAGACTCAAAATCTAACTTAGCTGATATATTCACCAAACCCCTACCTGAGTCTGATTTCAGCTCACTAGAAGGTAGTTAGGGTTATGCTTGGTAGAATAGGACTGCTCTAATTATGTTTCTTTTCAAAAACTATTTTATTTCTTATTCAATTTGAAAAATCATTTTCGTTATTCATTTAAAATGATTTTCCGACTTAGTTTTTTCAAAACTTACCCCCTTTCAAAACCAGAGCTTTTTCACAAATGGACTTAGCCTAGGCCCTAACCCTAGAATTGCATACACCTATAGATCTAGAAGTCAGCATCTCACAAGCATCTTAGGGTACTTTTGTTTGATAACCTAGACTGGGTTGAGATGCTTAGGTCTATGCGTTGATTCATGATGCTTTAAGTCAGTGCATCTGCAGTAATTGGGGCAATAAATACCAATTAAACAGTAATTAGGTTAAGTGTCAAGCTTAAAAATCTAACTTGATCAGATCACTTAAGTTGACTAACCCTAGCGAAAGCTACTGTTTATAGCAGTTAGTAAGTAGCTAACTGGGATAGACAGGACCCGAAAGAGGAAATTCAAATTGATTTGGTCTAGTGTAAACTTAGAATTGGTTCAGTACAACACCTTACTTTGATTACTTACTATATTTTTTGATATATGGAAAAGGGGGAGAGAGTGGAAACGAGAGAAAATGAGGTTTTAAAATTTAATTTTTTTTCAAATTTCAAAAACTTTTATCTTCTTTTTCAAAAAGTAAAGTTCTGTAAGTACTTAAATTCCTTTTGAAAGTCAATTGTTTTTGTTTTCAAAAATATTCTAAGTACTTACTAAAAAAAATTGTCTGGAAAATTTTTCTAAGTACTTACTCAAAAAAATTTTCTAGAAATTTTTCTAAGTATTAAAACTTCAAAATCAGTTTTGAAAATTTTCTAAAGTGCAAAAACAAATTGTTTTGAAAATTACCTTAAGTACTTAAAACAAAATTGTTTTTGAAAATTATTTTTAAGTACTTAACTCAAAAGTGTTTTCGAAATTTTTTAAGTACTTACTTTGAAATTTTCTGGCAGAAAATTTTCTAAGTGTGTTGAAAATTTTCTAAGTGCTAAATATGTTGAAAAATTTTCTAAGTGCCCAACACAAAATTTTTTTGGAAAATTTTTCTAACTTAAAATCCCATTTTGAAAATTTTCTAAGTATTGAAAACCTGAAAAACTTTTCAACAAAGACTTAGAAACTTTTTCATTAACCCCACGAATTTTTGAAAAACTCAGGGGGAGATTTCATCCAGGGGAGGAATTAAAACTGGTACCTTACCTATTTTTTTGTTGTTTAACTAACTTTTTGAACCGGGTTGCCATAAATCAAAAAGGGGGAGATTGTTGGTGCAGGCAGCACTCAAGTCAAACCTGAGTTTTGATAATGGAAAAGGGTTTAAGACTTAAGATGTTATTGTGTTTTAATTTGTTTACTAAGTGTGCAGGAAGAAGCCCTAGGTACACTAGGCAAGAAGTCCTGGCAAAGGGCGGGCAAAGAAGTCCTGGTCGAGGACTGGGCATGAAGTCCTGGCAAGGGGTTGGGCACCGAAGACTTGACTGGAAGTCGGGCAAAGAAGTCCTGGTCGAGGACTGGGCACGAAGTCCTGGCAAGGGGCTGGGCACCGATGACCTGACCGGAAGTTGGGCACGAAGACCTGGTCAGGTGGATCGGGAAAAAGTCCAACTGGAGGAGCCGGTTGGCAAAAGGTAAACTCTCCTGAGAGGAGTAGGTGAGGACACGTTCCCCATCGAGGGAACAGTAGGCGTCGGTTCGACCTAGGGTTCCATTTGGGAGACCCGAAGTCAGAACCAAGACAGCTACGACTGTAATTACTGCTTACTATGTTTTTGGGACTAACCTTAGTTGCAGGGTCAAAGGACTGATCGCCTGCAAGTGAAGGTTCTTCACTGGGCCTAGGCGCCCGAATGGAGTCAGGCGCCCGAGTGGGCTCAGGCGCCCATAAGGATACGGGCGCCCAAGGGTGAAGGCAAAACCAACAACATAGCTGCGAAGCCACTGAACCAAGGAGGATCAGGCGCCCGTGAGCTCACGGGCGCCCCCATCAGCTCAGGCTCCCAAGAGGGGAGGATAAGCGCTGACCAGCCCGCGGATAAGGATTCCCGGATCGAAGGGCATGTGTCAGGCACCCCCAACCCATCAGGCGCGCGATGGAGTACTATTAAAGGGGCTCGACCCCAAGGCTTCAACAACACAATTTTCTAATGCTCCAAAGCTTTTCGTTCAAGTGCTACGCCCCGGCAAGCTCCAACTTCGAGATTCCAGCACCGACGACGTCCCTCTGCTCTGAAATACGATCCACATCGGACGTCGGTAACGAAAAGTGTAATTAGTTTCATTTACTACAATATTTCTATACTCAAATTGTAAACCTATTTTTGCCATTATAGTATTGCCCAAAGTAAACGGTCAAGGGCCGTGGGCCTTGGAGTAGGAGCCGACCGCGACTCCGAACCAAGTAAAAACTACCTGTGTTCCTGTGTGATTGATTTATTTCCGCTGCGTATTATCTCTTCTTTCTATCCGAAAAAGTTTTAAGGATATTCACCCCCCCCCCTCTATAATTTTTCTCGATCCAATAGTCGTGTGGGTGACGATCTACCGTGATCCGAGATCACCAAGAGCTCCAAACAGTCCTATCTACTAGCCGACCAAAACCCTAGTCCCTAGGGTTTGTGCCGTCGGCCTCTTTCCCTCTCCCTTTGCGCCGCCGACCGCCGGAGCCGACTCCAAGCCCTCCGGACCAGTAGCCCACCTCGAGAGGAAGGTGAAGAAGAAGAAGAAGGAAATAGAGAACCTTCTTCCTTACCCAAACGGCCGAAACTGTCCTCCTTCTTCTCTCTTGCGGCGCCGCCGCAACCTTCACTTGCGTCGCCCTCCACTGCCGCCGACCACTCCTCTCTCGCCGCCGATCACCACAAAAGGGAGAGGACACCTCTCCCTTGTCCTTGCAGCTGCTGGCTGAGAGATGGTGGTGGGAGGAGGAAGAAAAGAAGAGGAGATCTCCTCTTCCTTGCGCCGACCACAAGCCCTAGGAGAGAGAGAGAAGAGAGATGAGAGGAGAGATGCCTAGGGTGTCAACTCTTGGATTAAGCCTTGGTTTCTTGATCTCATAGGGTATTTATAGGGCTAAGGTAGGGACCAAGAGGAGGAGTTGGCTCTTGGCCCACTAATGAATCTAAACCCGATCCATTAATTAAGACCCATTCCACTAAAGGATCTTAATTGAACTTCCTCACCAACCCCCATATTTTCATATGGGCTCCATATATTACGAGTCGTCCATCCCCCCATGTTTAAGATCTCGTATGCCCGTTAATTAATTAAATTACTGACAATTTAAATTAATTAACTTTGGATCCTTGATTAGTACCACTCAATCTTATTAACGTGCCGGATCAAATCCACCTGCAGGTTTAACAAGATGAACCTTTTGAGCTCATAAAGGGGGCATCATCATCCTGACTCACTAGGACACGAATTCCATCAATAATCATCGCACATCATATTATTAATATTATCTCCCAACTTACTAGGTCTATCGATCTAACAGAATAGATCTCGCTCATTGATAAATTAAAGAAATAATAATTAATAATATATGCCCGATATTATTTTGGGATTAAGGGATCGTCCTCCATAATATAAACTGAGATCCTATCCAATTATCTAGTCAGTACAAATCGTATAACCTCGGGTTTTCGGTCCTGCTCAATGTACTCATAGCACATAGTGTAGTTCTATGGTCAAGACCAACCACACCTAACTACACTACAACCATACTGATGGATTGTCTAATTCCATCTCGGTTGTGAGCCTCTATTTATGCTAAGTAAGGAACTGATAACATGATCTTCCGTGTGACACCACATCTACAATGCAAAGCAATTGGACTTCGTGTATGCACTATTATAAACAAACACCTAGTGTAGTCATGATTCTCTTTTCATAATAAAGATGTTCATATAATAAATGTCATGTCTTTCAGTATTCACATCTTACATGTGCATCATCATCCAAGCTAGCCTCGACATTCCAAGGAACACATAAGATGAGCTCTTGGGATGCACTAAATGGGAAGCAACCTTGAAGGAAAAGATAGAAGCAGACACCAAGGTAACCCAAACTCTCCAGTGTGGTCTCACCAAAATAAGAACTCAATTGCATCAACCCCTTCAACAGCGAAAAAGAATTATGGAACAAACTGATTGAACTTCACGAAGGGACCTTCGACACAATGATAAGCAAGCGTGACTTGCTATTGAACAAATTATACAAAATAAAGATGCAAGAAGGGGAGACACTGCACAACTACACACTCAAATCTAGGAGTTGATGAATGACCTTCATGTAATCAGCCATAAAGTCAAAAATTATGATTTAGTAAGGTATGCACTGAACTCATTTCTAAGAACACCTTGTGGGTATCCATGGTGTATGCGTACAAAGTTTCTAAGGATCTTACACCAATTAAATTAGATGAATTGATTTCTGAATTTGAATTGCATGAATAAACTAATGCTACACCTATCGAGAGAGGTATTGCCCTGGTTGCAGGTAATCTCAAGATGAAAAAGTCACAGCTTGAACCCAAGTCTGACTCTGACTCATAGTTTGATGAAAAAGACATGGATTACACAGAACTAGTTAATCTAGTTTGAAGGATGTACAAGAAGAGCAAGGTTCAGAGAAGGAAGAAATCAGTTCAGTCAAATGATGATCCGACTGAACCAAGCAAGTGCTAGAAGAACAAGATAGAGATCACCTGTTATGGGTGCAATAAGATGGGTCACTTCAAATCGGAGTGACCAAATTTAAAAGAAGCGAAGAAGCAATGAAGAAAGAAAGTGCTTCAAGATACGTTGGATGAGTCTTCCTTGGAGGAGTCAGATGAAGAAGAACTGCCCCACTCGAACCTTGTTGCACTGTCAGCATCAGACGAACTCGACACTGAGTCCGAATCAGAGCCAAAACAAAGCAACAGAACTAGAACGATTTCCTTGTCGAAAAGGCCGACTCACTGTAAGTGGGTACTCTGAACTTGAACACTGACTTAATCTCCTATCTATCTCGTAAGTTGGCTAAATCCAACGTCTGGATCAAGTCACTCCAAAAGGATGTAAAAGCCCTTAAGGAGGAGGCTAACTCTGTTGGTACCGGAAGTACCAGATTGAATTGTTAGGACCGATAGGCGAGCTAGAGGGGGTGGGTGATTAGCTTCGATCTTTGCTCATTAATGATTTGTTGCGGCGGAATACTTGAGCAATGTTAACACCTTGATTTTACTTGGTAACCACCTCCTTGAGATGACTAATCCAAGGATCCTCTCTTCCTCACTCTCTCATACACTATGAAAGATCTCCTTCTTGAGGTGGAAAAATCACTTACAAGCTTACAAGAAGAAATGACAAGAATATAAGCAAATACAATAGAAATCTTACAAGATTTACAACAATGAACTTTCTTTACTTTTCTTGCTTTTTTCAAGCTTGGAATCACCTCTAAAATCTTGGAAATGCAGCAGCACTATGCTCCAAGACTTCTCTTGAAATGACGATGAAGGAGGAGAAGAGGTGCCGAAGAGCTGCAGAAGCACAAAGTTTCAAACCTGCGTGAAAACCCAATATACCCGATGCCTAGGGTTTCCTAATCGATTGCCCAATAGATTACCACGTCAGACATAGCCATTCAACGGCTATTTTTTGAAGCTTAATTGATTAGATTGCTGAATTGATTCAGCACCATTCTGTGCTCTCGCGCAATACTGCTGTAATCGATTGCCCAATCGATTACCAGACACCTTAATTGATTGACCAATCGATTAAGAGAAGGCTGAATCGATTGCCCAATCATTCAGCCAGCTTCTGTTCTCGCAACACAACTCTCCCAATCGATTACCCAATCGATTCACTCTATCCTTAATCAATTACCCAATTGATTACGGTCCACCTTAATCAATTACTCAATTGATTACGGTATTCCTTAATCAATTTTCCAATTGATTAAGATCCTTCTTAATCAATTACCCAATCTATTAAGAACCTTTCTGTTCTCACGAGACAACAACCCAATCGTTCCTCACCAAGTGTCCGATCAACCCTTTGACCGACTTGGACTCTTCCTTACCTAGTTCTCAACTAGGACTTTTTTCTTGCCAGTGTGCGGTCTCCCCGATCCACCTGGACTTCACCTTGTCCCACTAGGACTTTTTCCTTACCAGCATGCGATCTTCCCAATCCACCTGGATTTATACACAGTTTTTGTTAGTAGGAGCCTCAGAGACAATTATGTGATGATTAACTAGGGACTTTTTGTATTATATTCTATTAGTAATAAAGACATGTTTGGTTATTATACTTACTTTATATTTGTGCCAAATAACTAAGTATAATAATGTCCTTGGGTAGTAGGTTCTTATTTACATCATATCGATTGGTTGAATCGATAGTGAGATGATGTAGAGAACACTACACTAAACCATTCCTAATCAAGCATTAATATTCAAGGACAATATTAATGCATGGAGACTAGTATGTAGGTCAATTGATGACTTGAGCTCACAAGTCATGGATATGTGATATCAAGTTGACACATGGGTATACATTAGAGAATGTGTATTGAATTGACCCGCCATGAGAAAGTTTCATAGATTATCATTTGAGTGTCATAAACTTTCTCATGCAACTATTAGTAGGAATATTCCTTAGACCTGAAGTCACTACGATTCCCTACATAAGGAGTTATGTACTTTGGTATCGTCAAACGTCACCTGTAACAGGGTGGACTATAAAGGTGATCACTGGGTATGTAATAAATTATACAGAGAGATGTGAGTGATGTAAATGGGATCTGTCCCCGCCATATGACGGGAGTGATATCTGTGGGCCCCTTGATCGAGTAGGACTACTAAAACGCATGGTCATGCTCAAATGAGTCAATATGAGATATTGAGCTCATTTTCTTGAATGAGTCTACTCGGGGATCAAGAAAAACAAAGATTGATCGAGGATGACACGGTCTATGCCTCATTGGTGAATCTAGATATCAAAGGTAGAAGGACAAGGTCATACATTGTCATAGTCACGGAGGTTAAGTCGGATCTCGACTTTCTCGTCACTTGGGCAGCAATGATGCATTGCTAGATGCCGCTCATTGCTTATGTGTCTAAAGTGGTTTAGACACATTGCCAACATTACGAGAACTTATTGGGTCACACACTAAGAACACAATGCTTCGGAGATTAATTGATCTTAGTTTGACTAAGATTTGATCTGAATTGGATTAATTGAGTTAGACTCAAGTGAATCCAATTGGATTATAGAATTGAGTCTAATTTGAGTTTGACTCATCTAGATTAGACTCAACCACTTAATTATGGATAATATTCATCAAATGGTTTAATGAAAATTATTTAAGAGGAAGGCTAAGAGGCATTCTATTCATTAGATGAATAGAATATTAAGATTCTCAAGGGATACCAAAAGGCTTGGTATTCATTGGGTTTTATTAGCATTAAGATGAGAGGAGCTCAAGGGTCAAAGACCCTTGGTATTCATTAGATGAGAATAAATACCCCCTCTTGTCAAAGGCTAGAGGGAGTACTTCTCTTCCTCTTCATTCTTCCACCATGTCCAAAACTCCCTAGTGGAGGTTCATGTGCTGTGTTGGATTAATTAGCCCTGTTATCATGACTCCTATGGGGTATATATAGGGCTATGATAGGGACCATGAGGAGGAGTTGGGTCTTGGCCTGCTAATGGATCCAAATCCGATCCATTAATGGAGATCCATTCCATTAAAGGATCCCCATTGAACATCCTCACCAACCCCATATTTTCATATGGGCTCCACCTATTATGAGCACATCCATCTCCCCGTGTTTAAGATATCGAATGCCCATCGATTAATTTAAATTACTGACAATTTTAATTAATCAATCTCTTGATCCTTGACTAGTACCACTCAACCTTTTCATCATGTTGGACCATAGTCCACTTGCAAGATTTAACATGATGATCCTTATGAGCTCATCAAGGGGGCATCATCATCCCGACTCACCAGGACACGAATTCCGTCAATAATCAACGGCACACTATATAAATAATATTATTTCCCAACTTACCGGGCCTATCGATTTAGCAGAATAAATCTCGCTCATTGGTAAATCAAGGAAATAATAATTAAATACACGTGCCCGTTATTGTATCAGGATTTAGAGATTGTACTCCATAATATATCCGAGGTCAAATCCAATTATAAAGTCAGTATAAATTGGATGACCTCTATTTTGGTCCTGCTCAATACATACAAAGTTCACTAGTGTAATTCTATGGTTAAGACAAACCACACATAATTACACTACAACCATCCCGATGGTTTGTCCAACTCCATCTCGGTTGTGAGCCTCTTACTTATACTCTGCAAGGAACTGATAACATGATCTTTTGTACGTCACCACACACCATGTTATCTACAATGCAAAGTATGAGATATTTTGTACACATACTAATATAAATATGCAACCTGTGATTTTGTGATTCTCTTTCAAAATATAGATGTTCTTATACAAAAACAAGGCATTTAGTATACATCCTAACAATCTCCCACTTATACTAACAGACTATCCTATTTTCAAAATGGCATACATCAGATCCCTTGATCCTCCACATGCCTAAAAGCTCTCGCTACCAAGGCCTTAGTGAAAAGATCTTCCTAGGTCATCTTCTGATGTAATCTAGGCAACAACAGCTATTCCTCACCAGGATGGTACTTGCGCTCTATGTGTTTACTCGCCTTATGGACTCGTGGTTCCTTCGAGTTTGCAACTGCACCATTTTTATCACAACAAAATGTGATAGCTCTGAGCAAACCAGGAATCACATCCAAGTCCATCTTGAGGTTCCTGAACCATATAGCTTTCTTGGCTGCCTTATAGGCTACCATATACCCATCTTCCATGGTGGAGTCCATCACGCAGCCGCTGCACGACACTCTTCCATACTATGGTTCCTCCTCCTAAAGTAAACATAAAACCCCAAGGAACACTTATATATGCCCCTATCTGATTGAAATTCTGTATCCATATAACCCACAGGAGATTGGTCTGCTCGGTAAACCAGCATATAATTCTTAGTCCTTCTCAAGCACTAATATATGCTTTTACTACAATCCAATTTCCTTGACCTGAGTTACTCTGATATCTGCTAACCATGCCCACGACATAACAAATATCTGGTCTCATTTTTAGCTTACATGAGACTTCCTCTAGCCTATGCATAAGGAACCGCCTTTACCTGCTCTACCTCCTTTGATGTTCTAAACACATATCCTTAGATAGAGTAGCTCCACAGCTGAAAAGTACAAAACCTTTCTTGGAGGTTTCCATGCTAAAATGAGTTAGGACAGTGTTTTGTATGAAGCTTGGGATAAGCACATCATCCTTCTCTAGAGATCCCTTAGATCTTTGATCCCCAAGGATGTGTCTCATTACTCCCAAGTCCTTCATATCAACTGTTTGTACAACCATATCCTTACATTAATAATACTCCGTCATTGTTGCCAATCAATAAAATATTATCTACGTATGATACAAGAATGCCACTACGTTTCTATCACATTTTCTTACATACACAAATCTCATCCGTCCTTTGAATAAATCCATATGACCGGATTATCTCTTCAAAGTGGATGTTCCTCGTCATAGGTCTAGGGATCTTGATTCATGGTCGACAGGGACCATGTACGATGACTCTCCCAAGAACATGAATCCTTCAGGTTGACTAACAACCCTCCCACTACAACGAGGGACTGCCTGTGTATCTTCTGCGACACGTGGTGCAGTGGCTTGTGGTATGTCCTCTTGTACAATTGGTACTTCAGTCAGAATTACTCAAATAATTCTACTCATAGGTTCATGGTTTATTCCTTTTCTAAGAATCAGGCATTCGTGCCAACGAATATCCTCTGATCCTTAGGACTATTAAACCGCTTTTTGTTCCTCCAGGATAGCCTACAAACAAGCGCACTTCAACACTAGATTCTAACTCATCAGTATCTCCTTTCAGCACATGTGCTGAACTACCCCAAATCTGAACATGTCTTAGACTAGGCTTTTGCCCAGTCTACATTTCTATGGGAGTAAGAGTACTGACCTGGATGGTATCAAGTATGTATGCTGCCGTATCCAGAGCATATCCCCAGAACAAAATCCGGCGACTCAGAGCATCTCATCATTATCCTAACCTACTCCATATGAGACCTTTTCCTTCTTTTGCTGCACTGTTCTGTTGGGGTATACCGGGTGCAGACAATTGGGATTGATTCCCAACTCCTAATAAGTTAGTCCTAGAACTCTCCCAAGAGGTACTTACTACCACGATCCAATCTTAGAGTCTAGGTACTTTTACCTTGATGCTTCTCTGTATCAGTTATGAATTCTTTGAACTAATCAAAGATCCAGACTTGCGGTGCATCAAGTCAACATACCTCTACCTTTGAACAATCATCTATAGAATAGATGAAGTATTCAAGGCTACCTCTATCCTGGATAGACTTAAGGACCTACACTTATTAGGATGAACCAATTCTAACATACCTTTGACTCTATACCCCTTAGCCTAGAAAGGCCTCTTGGTCATCTTACCCTCCAAGCAAGATTCAAAGATTTTAAGGAAGTCAAGTCTTCCACCACCAATGAACCCAAGGCCCATTGGCTATCAACCTTTGAATCCTACTAAAGGTTATAAGACCAAGCCTTAGATACCAAAGATATGTTTAGTTTATCTTGGAAGGAACCTTTCTCTTATCTTGGTTAAATGATAAGCTATTAACATCTAATTGCATCATGGGAGCTTTTGATTTTAAAAGGTACCAATTGCCTATCAATGTACCTAAATAGATAATCTTTCTATTTCACTTTTCATAATAAAGTAATAGAATATCTTATTCCAGAAACTGGACAAATGTTCTTTCCAAAAATTTAGGTACATAAAAATAATCTCTTTAAAACCAAAACATTATCATCCTATCTAAAAGACAAAAATAAATAACCCCCACTAGAAAAGTCATCTCTGTAGCCTATCCCATGTAGATGGTAATATCCTCCTCAGCTAGTCGTCGGGTTTCCTGGAACCCCTGCAAAGAAATGCAGACATGATTAGTGGCATCTGTATCTATACACCAGGTACCGGTAGATATCACCGCTAAACATGTTACAACGACAAAAGAAAAAGATATACCTGAATTATTATCTGACGGCGGGGACAGTCCGCCTTTCAATGTCCAGACTGCTTACACATGAAGCAGTTGCCTTTTGGCTTCTTCATGCACCTTTGAGGTCCTTGTAATCCTGCTACTTTCTTTGCCCTAGCTAGTTTCTTCTTCTTCTTTCCTTTCGGTTTAGAAGTAGAAACCCTTGAGCAATGAAAGTCTGTGAACTCTGAAGAGAAAACCCTTCTGCCGCCTCGAGTTCTGTCAGAAGTTTCGCCCACGAATATGAACGTTTGTCCATATTGTAGCTTAGGCGAAACTTCTCAAAACTCTTTGGTATGGATTGGAAGATGAGATCAACCTGGGTTTCCCCATTGATTTGTGCTCCAAGGATTTCCATCTCATTCATCCAAGCCATCATCTTGAGAATATGTTCCCTCACGGGCATTCCCTCAATCATGGTGGTTGTTGTCATGTTCTTCATAACTTCTTGCCTAGCGGCCTGATTATGGTGCCCGAAGAGTTTATCAAGCTTGAAAGTTTTATCACTGGTAATGGAAGAAGCTTGATGTTGATGACTCTGAGTCATCTCGTTTGCTTCTAACCACTGCCTAAAATATTCCGTCTCCTCTTCACCATTAATCTCGCTAGGTTTTTTAGCATAGAACTCGACAAGATCACATTTGGATTCCTTGACAGTTTCGACAAAGTCCAGGTTTAATTCCCAATCATTATTACTAGGGGCATTAAGTTCGTTTTCACTTTGAATTAAATCAAGTGGATCTAGATCCATTTTGAAAACACCTGAGAATCACAACAATCACACACTTTAGATTTTGAAAATAAATTGATTCCTCAAACAATAAATTTCAAAATCAACCAACATCTCAAAACACCGAGAATATTGTATGCCACGTTAGTGTGGACGTATATGAACTCTACATTTGTAAGAGGAGGTTTTACCCATTAATTTTATTATCATGACAACCTATCTTTTTGACAAATAATATTAATAGTTGGTCCTCTTTGGCCCTATAAATAATAGCAGTGACTCCGTTGGGGAGGATACTAATATTTGCATCTAAGTGTTCACAATTACATGACACTAAGAAAATTATTTCCGATTATGTGTCTTCCATTGGGGAAAATCACATGCTCTTCAATAACTTTCTATAATCTTTTTTGACCCAGTAATCCATAGAACAAGCCTATCCGTTGTGGAGGAAGGCACTCAGAGCCGACGCGCGGGCTTGTTCGCATCACTTGTCAGATTGTAATGGAGGCCACGGGGCCCTTAGGGTCCCTCTACCACTTAGTTATTTATGTTGAGGATTTTCATGCACACACACACAACATGCACATTACCAAAGCAACAAATAAGAAAAATCCTAGATTTCTCCAACTATTATTGTAACACCCCACTAAAATTCCCTTCAATATTATCCCTAATATTGAGTATAATTGCATGAATAATAGCTATATTGGTTATGATTCATGAATGATAGTTGGAGTTGTGAGAATTTTAGTGTAAGTGTTAATGGGCCTTATATGGGCTCTAAATGGTGGAAATTCCTAATGGGTCTTGAATAGCACTTCATTAGTTATCCTAATGGGCCCCATGAGGATAAAAGAAATAACACATCATGTAATGGGCCTTACTTTAGATGGGCTTGCAAAAGAATATTAAAAAAATGCCATAAGGCATCTCCTCCCTCTTCTCATTGCCGAAAATACCAAGGTCCTCTCTCCATCAAAAAAAAAACTCTCTCCAAGAAGATCTAGTGAAGGCTTTGTGTTTGTGAAGCAAAGGAAGAGCCAAGGAGCAAGAAGTTCTTTCTTTCTCCTCCTAGGTGATATATATTGTTTGAAAATCTTTAGCACAAGGGTAAGACTCCCCTCACCTGCAACATAATAGCTTATATATGTTTTTGTTCATGTTCTTGTATGTTCTTGCGATGTGATGCTAAAATCGTGAAGTTTTCCCCTATGAGCAAGTTTCGACCAGCATGGGTTTTTAGGGCCTAGGTTTGTGTTTGATGCTATCTAATGACTCTAATGTTTTCTTGATGTTAAGTTATGAGTTATGATGAAAAAAAAATGGAGCAAAAGACCCTTAAAAGTTTCGGCCAAGGCTCCCATGAAGCCATAGTCCTTTTTGGCCATAAGAAGATGTTTGAGTTCTTTTTGACTAGCTAATGGTTTTTAATTCATTGTTAATGTTTGTTTGAGGGTTTTATATATATTTTTAGGCCATGTTTCCCCTCTGAACATGTTCGGTCAATTCCCTAAATAAGGGCAAAAAAAAAGAGTTAAAGATGTCATGTTACTTGCTAATGCTTCCTAGTGTTAGAATATGTATTATATGCATGTTGTATGAATCAATTTCTCTTGTTTTTGTCATTTTCATGTTGATATGAACTTTAGAAATTTCTGATCAGTTTCTTAAATTGGGTTTTAGGATGGGTTAAGGTCACTACCTCACTTGATAATGTTCCTTTGTAGTAGGATAGTCAATGTATGCATGTTGTATGAGTTGTGTGATGTTGTGTTGTGTTTTATGCCATGATAACCCTATCTAAATGTTTTGACCAGTAGGATATATGTTGAATTATGGTTGAATTAAAGGTATCCATGTTTCATTATGCCATGATAGATGAAAAAAAATGGAACAAGTTCCCTAGGTGTATCTCTTGTAATAGGATATTCAATGTAAGCATGTTGTATGAATTTTAACCCTAACTTTGTGTGCTATGCATAATGATCTTGTATGCTTATATTATGTGCCATGTTTTAGTCGGTTTATTTATGGATGTTTTAAACCATATGCCATGAACATATGTATTATGATATGTATATTATGATTATGTAGACCTATGCATGTTTTATGTTGAATGTCATGAACCTATGTAGTATGTATCATGTTCATATGGATCCTACTCATGCATGCTTTATGATAGATACCATGATCATGTATGCTATGTGCTATATACCATGTATGTAAAAACTTATCTATGCATGCTTACCTTATGTACCATGACCATGCAAGCTTCATAAACTAAGATGATGTTATGCCTTAGGGCCTAAGTATGTATGTATGTCATGCCTTATGAATAAAGATGATGAATGAAGATAATGTTTATGCCTTTAAGGCATTATGATGTTATGCATGAACTATGAATGATGAAATGCTAAGTATGCTTTATACCATGCTTCATATACCAAGATCATGTTTATGTCTTCAATTATGCTATGAATGTTCTATGAATGTATGAATGATGAAGCATGTGAAGCTATTTTACTTTATGAATGGGCTTGTACCGGACCAAAGTAAGGGTCCAAGCGATGGGCTCCTTATGAAAGCCTCGGTTCTGGACTAACGTAGCTGTCCACGGTTCTGGGACTACTGTAGCTGTCCAACAGGGATGGGCACCTTAAGAACGCCTCGGTTCTGGGACTACCGTAGCTGTCCCTACCCTAGTAGGTCGAAACTAGCTACCCCGCATTTACCTAGGGATGCGCGCATATGATGTATGTATGTGGTACAAGTCGGGGACCCCCCATGATGTTATGATTATGTTTAAGTATTTATAAGTATGATTTTCAAATATGCATCCTTATGTTATGTGCATTTAACTCATGCATTTATTCATGTTATGCATCTATGTTTATGTCAAGAACCATGCCATGTTAAGTATGCCATATGTTATGTTTAATGTTTGCACATGTTTATGTTTAATGATATTGCATATGCTATGATTAATGTTTATGCACATGTTTATGTTTAATGATATTGCATATGCTATGTTTAATGTTTATGCACATGATTATGTTTTAAAGATTATGCGAATGTTAGGTGCTTTAAGTACTTACTCATGCCATATGTCCTTAATAACGATACATATATTCATGTTTTAAGTGTTTATGCTTATGTACTTAGATGCTTTAAGTATTTATTCATGTTATATGTTTATGTCAAATGATGTAGATTTCTACTCATATGTGATGTACGGATTTTGTGAGTAAGCAAGGAGCTTACTAAGCATTTTATGCTTATAGTCTACCTTCTTATGTTGCAGATCAAACTAAAGGTTTCTAAAGAAGGGGAAGCAACAGGAGGGCATGTGTGTGTGTGGCAGTGACTTGGCAGAACGATCCTACTGTTGTCTTTACTCTTACTTATAGACTTATTTCTCATGGACTTAATGTTGCTACTTATAAACTGCATGTGTTAGTTGTTATGTTTACGCTTACTACTTGTTGGAGTTGAAGTTCTTTATGATATACATGTTTAATATAGAACTATATACTCTTTTGTTAAATATGCTATGCTATGATTCACATGCTTAAAGTAGTTTAGTTAGAAAGAAATTTACCCAATTGCATATGTTCATGATTTAATATTATTTCCGCTGCTATATTTACGTTTCATATGCAATAATGTACGAAAGAAAGAAAAAAAAAGTAACGTGTCGCTCATGTAAGGGGCGGGCGTTACAATTATGGCCTTGGTCTCTAATGCGCCTCTAGTCGTGTCATCACCTCATCCGCTCCTCCCTATACCATGCGCAAGCCTCCATGAAGGGAACTCCGAGCCGAGATGAGTAGCTAAATATTTACATCCATCGATCCTATACTCCACGAAGGAGTGTACATGTAATCTAGATCGAAAGTAAATAAAAGCTCGGCTAAACAAGTGTCGTATTTAATTACAAAAATTAAATACCTAATTTTGCCTCGTCAACCCCAAGGATTCAATTAATTACAAAAATGCACAACAATCACATACAACCATTATTAATGCGATAATAGTAGGAATTTGTTGGTGCAAGATGCATCAGTGATGTCCTCCTCTAAGTGTTTCAATGTTTGACAATATGCTTAAGTCAGTGATACATTGAACAAGAGAAGGGTGAGTGAAGAAAAGAGTATCAAAGTGAACCAAAGTTCTAGTTAACCTAGGCGCTAAGTCCTGGTTCGTGGAATTAGCCACTAAGTCCTGACCAAGGGTTGGGCACTAAGACTTGGTGAGTGAATCTGGGCACTAAGACCTGGTGAGTGAAGCTGGGCAAAAGTCCTGATGCGTGAAGTTAGGCACGAAGACCTGGTTCGAGGAATTGGGCACTAAGTCCTAGCCGAGGGTTGGGCACCGAAGTCCTGGACCTAGGGTTTGGGCACGAAGTCTTGGTCCGAGGGATTGAGCAACATAGCTGAGCGATGACTAAGGACTAGAGACGGGTCGAGGGTCGGACGTCTTGAGATCCGAGAGTATTGAAGGCTAAGCAAAAGTCCACCTGAATGGACTGGGTGGCAATCGTCTCCTGAGAGGAGTAGGTTGAAGGCGCGTTCCCAGGGGTGGGAACTTAGGCGTCGGTTCGACCTAGGGTTTGGCGGAAATTCGAAGCCAGAACCAAGTCCTTAAGGTTATGATTATCTGCATGTTTGTCTTGTCTTTGATTGTATTGCAGGTACCTATAAGTTGGAATCAAGGCAGGCAAACGAACACAAGCGACCTGGAAGAAGAGCTCTAGGGCACCTGTATTGAAACAGGCACCCCAGAGCAATAGGGCGCCCTGGACTGGCAGCCAACTCCCAGGCGCCTGTTAACACATGCGCCTGAGAGCTCCCATGAGCCCTGTATGGGTGAGGCGCCTGGGAAGAGGGGTCTTATCCCTGCTGCAAGTTCGGCACGAGGATGGAGTTTGACCAAGCTATATGAGGCGCCTCATTGATCACAGGCGCCCCAATGAAGCCTATAAAAGGGGCTTCGACCCCTCAGCTCAAGACACAACTTCCAAGATCATTCTGAGCCTTCTGACTGACGACAATGTGCTAACGGTGAAGCTCTGTGACCAAGGAAGCTCCGGGAGGAAGTGCGTGGCACGTTGGAGTTCTAGATCGGCCGAGTCTTCAACCCTTGTTTGGTTTGAATTTACAATTCTGTACTTATTTTTCCATATCTTTTGATTGTAATTTGTGCACTGTAAGACGGGTTTCTCCGCCTCTGAAAAGTCCGGAAATGAGACCATTAGTGGATGGGCATTCCCGTGCTTAGGCCTTGGATATACTGACCCTGGGGGGTTGGGAATCAAGTAAAAAATCCCATGTGCACTTTATTGTTTGTTCGTTCTTTTTGTTTTCCGCTGCTACTAACTCTATATCTAGAATGAACCTCGAAAGTCTACGAGTTTTCGAAAAGAATTTTACGATCGATATTCACCCCCCCCTCTATCGACGGCACCAGTCCAACAAGTGGTATTAGAGCTAGATCGCTCTTCACCGGACTAACCGTCGACGGAGCAAAGACGTCAGGAGTTGAGGGGGAGCCGAGGGGTGAATCAGGTACATTTTATTTTTAATGTCAATTTTTAAGTTTCATATTACGTGTTTCAAGTGCAGGGAGAGAGGATACTACAAAAATCAGTGTCCTACCTGTAAGACTCGGTCACACCACCGGAAGCAAAGGAGGCACCAGCACCCAAAGTCCGAAGGGATACAAGTCAAATACGGTGCTTCAAATGTGAAATGGACGGACACTACAAAAATAAGTGTTCGGCAAAGGTACGCAAAATTTACGTTCCTAAAAATTTTCAAATTCTTGCACAATCGTATGATAAGTTAGGTAATTTTTCTGAAAAATTAAATTTACTTCATAGTCAAATTAATATTTTGCATGCCCAATTAGAAATTGTAGATATTGCTAAAGTATTAGAAATTAATTGTTTAATCCTTAATGTTAATTCAACAATTTCTAAAATTAATTCTGAAATTAAATCTGATAATCTTGAAATTAATTCTGAAATTAAATATGATAATCCTGAAATTAACTCTGAAGTTATTGAGGATAATCCTGAAATTAACTCTGATATTATTGAGGATAATTTTGAAATTCTTAAGGATAATCCTGAAATCAACTCTGAAATTGTTGAGGATAATTCTAAAATTAATTCTAAGGATATTTCTGAGGATGGAGATGAAATCGTCTTAGATGATAATTTAAATATCAAATTATTAGATAATATTGAAGATTATTATAAAACATTAACTAGTGACCCAAATTACTCCATCTACTATGAGGATATTGAAGGATGTGATTTTAATGATGAGGATGAGGAGGAAATTGAATTTTTGATATCAAAGCTATAGTTAATAAAATTTACAAAAAGTCAAACAAATCAGAGTTGTTAGAAAAACTCAAAAAATTAAGTAAAGAAGAAATAGTAAAGGAATCATATATTTTCGAAATAATGAAAATGATGAAATTAAATCCACGACTTTTAACCAACCCAGAAATTTTGAAACTTAAATCAAGTTAAATCTTAAAAGCTTTAATGTTAACTTTTAATCTTAATTATGCAACCTTAATTAAATCTTAATTGTTACCTTAATTTGTACCTTAATTATCTCAACCGTAAATAAATCCTAATTTTAACTTTAATTAATGCCTAATTAATTTAACTTTAATTAATCCCTAATTAATTTAACCTTAATTAATCACTAATTAATTTAACTTTTTAATTAATTTAACTTCAATTAACTCCTACTTAATTTAACTTCAATTAATTATTTTTAATTTAACTCTAACTCGTAAATAACTTAAACTCAAATTAAATAAAATCCTACCCAAACTGCAACAATAAATAAAATTAAATATGTCAAAGTGGGTTGGCATATTCGCGGATTCACACGACATGTATCAAATCGAGAATTTGATACACTTTTAGAAACTTAATTAAATGCCTTGACTGGCTTGAATTATGGATCAATGCCATCTACATGCATCTACTATTTCGTTAAAATTTATGTCATGTCATTCATGTTTAAGTTTATGCATGATTTAGAACAGTTATAGGAAAAAGACAAATTAAAACTTGAACAACCTAGTATTAGGTAGAGGTGAGATGATAGTACATTAGGGAATCCTTCTAATAAGGTCAAGTAAGGTAAGGCGTACCCTACTTGGTCTGTTTAGTCTGGTGGAACTAGCCGAAGCTATCGATCCAAAACCTAATCTAGTTAGACCAAAATTTTTCAAGAAGTAATTTGAAAATGAATTTTTGGTAAAAGGCTTTGTCAAGGAAAGGGTTGTTGCTCCAATAAGGCTACGACTAAAGAAGGCCTCTGTGCCTCGCTAAGACCTGGAAGCCGATTATCGAAAATCAAATTCAATTTACTATTTGATAAGTTTGAATCTAACACAAGTTTTAATTAACTCTTAGATTTAAAATTCAAAGGAAAATTAATCAAGCATCTCACAATACACCCATAAGACAACCATGCTTGCTTGTACTGAGACATCTAGAAAGGGTGAGATGTTAAGGACTAATAAATTGAAAAATATTTTTCAAATTTTTTCCAAAACTCTTAGAATATTTTTCTAAAAATATATTTTCAAAATAGTGCTTTAACATAATAATGTTTTTATGGATTTCATGATTGTCTGATTATTTATACGTATTATATGTTTTCAAAAGTATATCTTTTCAAAAATGTTTGACCTACATAATTAGACACAAGCCTCTTAGGTCGACACTAAAGTCCCTTAAGGCACTTAGATAGAGTCAAACGATGTTGATGTCAAGGGAGTTTTTTTCAAAGTTTTTTTTAATATTTCGAAAATTATGCCTTAAACATCCTTATCACTTCTAAATGTTTTTCGAAAATGGTGCATTAAATCACTATCACGTATGTTTTCGAAAAAGATTATGCTTTAAATTCCAAATTGAATTTTCAAAAAAAAAATCTTCTTGAACTGTTCTTTTGATTTTGATAAACCCTAAAGATACAGAGGAAATCTTCTTCATGATCTACAAAGACTCCTAGGATGTGTCAAATTAGGGGGAATCTAAGTCAAAAGAAAACTTTCTGACAAATATTTTTCTAAATTTTTTTGGCAATTATTTTTGAAATTATTAGATAATTCTTTTGGTCTAAAACTAAATCCTAAAGACACAGAGGAAGAGTACTTGTGGTCAACCAGCTTCCTAGGACTGGTCAAGTTTTGGGGGAGTTCAAACTGAAAGAATTATTGAACATTTCAAAATAATATGTTTTCATGCAGTGTATTTTTTAAATCCTTTTGAAAACAGAAGATTTTTTTTTATACTGTCATCTTTTATGAAAATATGATACTATCACTTTCAAAAAAAAATTTTGTTTATAAAATTCCTTTGGAAAATAATATTTACATGAGTTTGAAGAATTTCCTGGACACATAGGGAAATGTCCTTGTAGTTAACAAGGTTTCCTAGATTGTGCCAGACTGGAAATGAAACCAAGTCAAGTAAAATATTATGTTTTCAAATATCCTTCAAAAACCTCAATATTGTTCAAAAGTACTTGCATTGTTTTCAAAAAGCTCAATATGTCTCAAAAGTACTTGCATTTTTGAAAATGATCAAAATATTTTCAATATCATAATATTTTTCAAAGTACTAATAGTTTCAAAAGAACTTATATTTTTATTAAAAGAACTTATATTTTTATTAAAAGAACTTATATTTTTTCAAAAGAACTTATATTTTTCTAAAGTACTTATGTTTTTCAAATTCATAATATTTTTCTAAACCGGAGAGGTTGGAAGTTTTCGGAACAGCAGGTCATCGTCGACGCTTGAATCATGAGTACAGAGCTTGTAGGAGCGTAGTGCTTGAACGAAAGTGTTGAGAGCGGGATTAGCAATTTGTGTTGAAGCCTTGGGGTGAACTCCCTTTTATAGTGGTCAGTGGGGCGCCTGTGTTGAAGGGGGCGCACCTGACACGTGGCCTCTCTTGCGCAAACTTCAATCCGCAGACTCAACCAGCGCTTATCCCCTTCCATTGAGGCGCCTGAGCTGACTAGGGCGCCTGTGTTAACACAGGTGCCTCACTTGACTTGGTCCAGAGGCTTGTGTGGTTGTTTGCTTAGAATGCTTGGAGTAGCCTTGCACTGGGGCGCCTGTCTCATCACAGGCACCTAGCCCAGTGAGGTGCCTCACTTCATTGAGGCGCCTGAATGTAGAAACTTCATCCCTTCGTTTCCTGCAACCAGGGTTAGTTCCAAAACACAAGAAGCATATATAAATGACATATTAAATCATGATTTACAGCCTAAGTTGTCTTGGTTCTGTCATTGGGTCTCCCAAATGGAACCCTAGGTCGAACCGATGCCTAATGTTCCCTCTTACAGGGAACACGTCCTCACCTACTCCTCTTGGGATAATTTACCTTTTTGCCAACCGGCTCCTCCAGTTGGACTTTTGCCCAGCTTCACTCACCAGGTCTTTGTGCCCAATCCGCGATCAGGTCTTCGTGCCCAGCTTCACTCACCAGGTCTTCAGTGCCTAGTCCTCGACTAGGTCTTCGTGCCAAGCTTCACTCACTAGGTATTCGTGCCTAGCTTCACTCACTAGGTCTTCGTGCCCAACATTACGTCAGGACTTCGTTGCCCAGCCCGCGGCCAGGACTTAGTGCCTAGTGTACCTAGGACTTTCCTGCACACTTAATAAGCTTGTTAGATTACAAACAAATCTTAACTTCTGAACCCTTTGCAATTATCAAAACAAAGGTTTGACTTTGGTGCTTTCGGCACCAACAATCTCCCCCTTTTTGATTTATGACAACACGGTTCAAAAAGTTAAGTTAAAAAATATAGCATTTCTAACAAAACAAATAAGATTCCAGTTTTCTCCCCCTAAACAAATATTCTCCCCCTGAAATGAATATTCTCCTCCTAAATTTTTCAATGATATGTGAGTTTTTGTAAACCTTCTAAGTGCTTTAGATTTTGACTAGGTGCAGAAAAACTTTTGCAACCTTAGATAACAAATTTTGCAAGCTTTCTATACTTCAAAAAGTTTTGCAAGCTTTTTACACTTAGGAAAAATTTTGAAAAAGTTTTTTCACGTTTTTCACACTTAGAAAATTTTTCCCAAAAAAGTTTTTGCAAGATTTTTACACTTAGGAAAAATTTGACAAAGTTTTTGCACATTTTTCACACTTAGAAAATTTTTCCAAAAAAATTTTTGCAATTTTTTTCCACACTTAGAAAATTTTTCCAAAAAAAATTTTGAAAGTTTTTCACACTCAAAAAATTTTTCAAAAAGGTTTTTGCAAGTTTTTCACACTTAGAAAATTAAATTTACTTGAAAATAATTTGTGCAAAAAACATTTAGAAAAAATTTTCACTTAGAACCATTTGCCAAAAAAAATTCAGAAGAATTTTCAAAGCAAATGTACTTAGAAAATTTTGAAGTGCTTTAGAAAATTTTGAAAGTACTTGAAAGTTTTGAAATACATAGATTTGAAATTCTTAGAAACATTTTTAAGCACTTTGACCTACTTAGAAAAATTTTAAGCACTTAGACATACTTAGAAAAAATTTTAAGCACATAGAAATACTTTACTTTTTGCAAAAGAAATTTTTTTTAAAAAAATTCTCCTTTCCTTTCTTTCCTTTCCCTCCCCCTTTGCCATATATCAAAAAAAAAATAATAAGCAAGAAAAATTGATTATTGTAATTCAATTTTGAATTTGAGCTAGTTTGACAAATTAAAAATTTGTACTCAACCAACTCTAGTACTTTCAAGCAAGAAAAAGAACCAAACTAAATTGAACCGTTCTTGTTCGAGTTCTGTCTAACCAAGTTAGCTACTTACTAACTATTATAAAACAGTAGCTTTTGCTAGGGTTAGTCAAGTTAAGTGATCTGATCAAGTTAGATTTTCTATGCTTGACACTTAACCTGATTGCTGTTCAAGTTGTATTTATTGCCCCAATTACTGCAGATGCACTGACTTAAAGCATCTTGAATCAAGGCATAGACCTAAGCATCTCAACCCAGTCTAGGTTATCAATCATAGTACCCTAAGGTGCTTGTGAGATGCTGGCTTCTAGATCTATAGGTGCATGCAGTTCTAGGGTTAGGGCCTAAGCTAAGTCCATTTGCGCAAAAACCCTAGTTTTGAAGGGGGTAGTTTTTGAAAGAAAACTAAGTCGGAAATCATTTTAAATTTCAAAAACTTGGTAAAAGAAATGATTTTATAACTTGCTAATTTTAAAAAGCAATTTTGAATTTAAACTCTAATTTTAAGCAAAACAGGAAAAATTTTGAAAAATAAAGAACAATCCTACTCTACTAAGCACAACCCTAACATCAAAAATATGAAGTTAATGACTTAGCAGATAAATGAATAATCAAAGTGTGAAATAGCTAGATAACAGTCAGGTAAGTAAACAGCCAGTAGATACAATAGCTGAATAAATGTCAACTAGTCAATACAAGGACCAGTAAAGTCAATCACAGGTCAACCCTACTAGGTAGGGCAAGTCAAATAGTACGAGTACAGTCAACTAGCTGTAAATCACTTAGATCTACGAGGAGGGGCCCGGGGGGGGGGGGCTAGAATGGATCGGGCTGCCATGACCGGAACATGGACATCATTTCGTTATGTCAAGCCTCATTTGCCTCGCGATTGGCTCGAATGGAGTCCATGTACTCGGTATGATAGCCCTGGTTCACATTGTGTTCGGTCTGTAGGGTATCCATAAACTCGGCGTGACGAGCCTCCATCTCCTCTCGGAGGCTGTGGATCTCTGTCTGTAGTGGTGTCAGGCGCTGGTCGGTGGTCGGTGGAGGAGGCTCCTGCAAGTGCTCGTTGATCTCGGCTGCGAGATTGGCAACATCAACCTCTATCTCCTCGTTTGAGTCGTCCCAACGTCGAGCCCTCTCCTGTCTCCATGATAGGACCCCGGTGGCCGAAATATCTATACCCGCTAAAGAGAAATTTCTAGACCCGATTTCATCAAATTCGGTCATCAGGATGACCTCCCCGGCGGTGACATCATGACCATGGTGGTGAAGGAGTGCAGTGATAATATGGCTATATGACGTCCGCACTCGGGAGTGAGTAGATATGCTCGACGTGTAAATGATTGTGTGGAGCATGTGGAGGCCAATATCTATATCCAACTGATGGATCATAGCGTAGAGGAGGTGTAACACCCAATAATTTCCTGGTATTATTAGGGATTTTTAGGAATTTTTCTAGCATTTTTCGGAATATTATAGCATTTTTTTCGGAATGATTAGAAAAAAAAAATGAGAAAAAACTTTAAAGGGGTCGGGGTGGGGATTGAACCCGCGACCACAGGGAGGAAGGGAAGCCAAGCAACCAACTGGGCTAGGGTATCAAGCACAACCAAAGACGGAGAGAAATAATTTTATAAAGTAATTAAGTGTTTTTCATGAAGAGGTATATAAACCTCGCTTAGGTTGCGTGAAACCCCAAGTTGGAGCCGTAGCCGCGCGTGAGAGAGAGGAGAAGGGAGGGCTGCGAAACAAGGGATTTTCAAGGGAGCTCTTCTTCTTCTTCTTCTTTCCCCTTGAGTAGAAGCATCTAGGGTTCCTTCCTAGGGCTAAAGGTGGAAGCTTTTTACAAGGAGGAAGAAAAAGGATTTCGTTAGGGAGTTTTCTCCCTGTTTTTGTGAGTTTTCTTCAAGAACGAAGTAAGTAAATCGCTCACCTGCAATAGGAGTAGTTTCGTTTCGAAATTCTCATTGTAGAACCCTAGTTTTCGAAAAGTAGAAGCATAGTTAAGAGAATTTTGCTATTCTATGTTTTAGCTATTAAAGTTGCATGTTTTATCATGTTAGAAATTCAATTTGTTTGTATTGAATGTATGTAGGCCAAGCATGATGAGTTTTCATACTTATGAAAAGACCTAATAGTGAATTTGAGTTAAGGAGCACACAAGGTGCTTGATGGAAAGTTAAAGTGAGAAAAGTAAAGGTTTTTTTTTAGCATGCAAATATATGCAAAAATAAGTAAAGTGATAAGTTTAAGTATGGTAAGTAAGAAAAGTATTTTACTTTGAGAAAGAGACATGTACCGGGCAAATGTAAGGCCCATCGAAAGTTAGAAAGTAAAGTTCTAATAGGGTGCGGTGGCTAGCTACCTCGCAACCTATTAGAAAAGCGCGCAATTGGAACACCGATACCATGGTACAATGTCAAGGCCTAAAGAGAAAGTTGATTACTATTTTCAAGTATATAAGTATGATCAAGTAGTTTCTTTTTGAGAAAGTGTTTAATTATTATATGTGTACCTTGTTACAATGCAAGCATGATAAAGTAGTTCAAGTAGTAAGCATGGTTAGTTGTGTACATTGATACATTAACAAGCATGATAAAGTGTTTCAAGTTGTAAGCATGTTTAGTTGTAAGTTTTGAAGTAAGTAAAGTTTTAAATCATTCTTTGAGATGAGCATGTTTAGTATTGACATCATGATTTTGTGAGTAGGGATTTACTTACTAAGCATTGTGCTTATTAGTTGCATTTTCCTTCTATTGCAGATAAAGGAAAAGAGAAAGCGTAAGTTGGGAGGCGACAGGACTTGCATTGGTGTTCAGTGGCGGCGGAACCGTGGAAGAGATCTTTGGGAATAAGTATTATAGAAACATTTGGTTATGGTTTTGGGTTCATAGAAAGTGATCAGTGTGTTTAAACTATGCCTAGAGACAAAGTTTGGTACAAACTTTAGTATATTTATGCAAGTGTTTTGTTAGTTTTGTTAAACTCCGCAAAGTTTCAATTTCAAGTTGTGGTATTGGTTTTGAGTTACTAATATGCTAAATAAACTAGGGTAGAATATAGATTTAAAGTTATATCTTAATGTGAAGTGATAGTATGTGATTTGTGGATGTTTGAAAGTGGTTATCAGCTCTGAAATTGCAGGTTTTCAGGCGTGCCAGTCGACTGGCTCAGATACCAATCGACTGCTATATCGAACAGAACCTTCTGTTCGATATGGCAGTCGACTGACCATATACCAGTCGACTGACACCAGTATAGCAGTCGACTGGTGCCATTGAAAAGAAACTGTGTAGAGTAGTTGGTTAGTGCTTTGGTCATGCAACTAAGAGGTTGAGGGGTCAAATCCTGGCAAAGCAAATAAAATGAAAGTTGTTTTGTTTTTTTTGAAAAAAAAAGAGAAGGAAGAAAAAAAAAATTCAGAGCAAGTTAAGGGGACTCAAGTAGGTGTAACCTAAGGCTAAGGATAAGGTAAAGTTAAGGTCCAGTAAATGTGGCGCCCGCCTTAAGAGAGAAAGTTAAGAGAAGTCGGGTCGTCACAGGAGGAAAGTGTGAAAAGGTCGCATGGTCGCGACATCTCGGGTGGTCAGTGGAAGAACACAATGGACTAGAACTGTATAAAGAGCGTAGTCCTGGACGCGGAGGTCAACGGACTGAAACCGTAACACCAACGGGTTCCGCACATCTCCATAAAAGTAGGAATACAGAGTGTTTAGGTTGATGTCCGAATAGGGGGGGGGGAGTGAAGGGAAGGTCAGCCGAATGATAGCAACAAAAGGTTGACTGTGACTGTCGTAGACCGAGGAATCGGTTAAACAAAGATGTTGAAATAGTAAGAGGAATGCCCTGTACAGTGGTTGAGTAGCAGAGGTCATCAATTTTCACCAGATTGTTGCAGAATTCTGCACACAATGTTGAATTTACTGGATGTGTATAGTAGACAAGATGGTCTAGTTGATAAAAATTAATAGCATCCATTGCTACCGGGCAAGATTGACTAAAGAGTTGCCTATTCAAGAAACTGGTCTTGATAGGTTTGTAGGTGGTGGATGTGAATTTGTTGAACAAAGCTAAGGTTGGGAACCTAGGATCCGGGCTAGGTTCGACCTCGGGGTCAGCTTGTGTAACACGACGTTTTCTAGATAGGTAAAGAAAATCATGCATTCACTAAGCGAAATAATCAAAAAATTAATTATAAATGCATAATTGAGAACTACTTCGCAAAGCCACGAGTTTCGTGTTCTCGAGAACTACTAGTTCTCGAGAACTACTAGTTCCATGAAAAATAAATTTCTTTATATAAATTTCTTTATCATGGTAAATCAATCCATGATTGATTTTATAAAATAAAATAAACCAATCCATGGCTCATTTTAATTTCCATGAAAAATAAATTTTATATAAATTTCTTTATCATGGTAAATCAATCCATGATTGATTTCATAAAATAAAATAAACCAATCCATGGTTCATTTTAATTTCCATGAAAAATAAACCAAACCTTGGTTTATATAAAAAATTTATATCATCCATAATTTTATAAAACAAACCACACTTGATTTATTTTATAAATTGAATCAAACAATTTGGTTCCCTCCCTTTGTAGTGGCCGGCCAAGCAAAGAGGGTGGGGACCCTCTTTGGCTGGCCTATCCAGGCCACACCCCAATGAATTAAAGTCATTTAATTCATCTATTAAGTCTTCAAAAGACTTAGCCATTTTACGCTTCCGATGCGTCTCTGAAAAATTCAGATTCGACTTATCGTTTGGCTCAACCAAACCTAATCTCTCTTGATTGAAAATCCAATTTTCAACTCGTTTTAAATCCCTTGGATTACTCGTAGTGCGTGTGACTAAATAGGCTTTCGATTTATGTTGGCCGTCTATAATTAACCAATTATAGAACGATCATGAGTGGCACCTAGTAGTACATCATGATCCCCAATTAATCGAAAGATCAACGGTTGACCTCAGAAACAATTTTGAAACCCTTCAGCAGCTATAATGAATCATGCCCCATTCCCTTCACCATCTAATACCCACTTGGTTCAGGACATGGTCTATGTGTGTCAGTCCCCACTAGGCTGACTACGTCACACCTAGCCCAAGTAACGTTTTCTCGTCCTACGGATTCTAATTACTCTCATGTATCTAAGAGATTCATACTCTGAACATGTCATGCTCTGGCCAGAGGCTTCGAGTAACAATCTGACGATAGGCCGTGGGTATACATCTCCTCGCAAGGAGTGGTGAATCATTTGTAGGCTGTTCAAACATCTTTGGGCACTTCGGCTTATACCCAATCATCCTGGGTCCACACCTCCTTGGAGATGCTTGCTTAAGATGTCAAAGTTTAAGTCTCCATCACCAAGATGACTTGAACACCGCAAGTCAAAGGAACATCGCACTTAAGCTGCAGTAAGAACTTCACTGACATGTCTATATGTAGACTACCATATGAAGTTTTACAGCTAGTCACTCCAATGAACTAGTTCCCTTAACTAGCATTCATGTTTATCTCTGGACATCCCAATGTCACCATCCAGTGAGAATCAGCTGATTAGAGAATAACCTATGCTAGTCTCAACAGAATTGATAGTGTCCATTTTTATCAATTCATCGACTAGGGACAATTTCAATACTTCACAATTGCACATGTAGAGATAATCACTAGTTATGAATTCATCACAAATTCTCTCATGCTGTGAGTTGTATTGTAGTCATTTAGTAAATGAGTTTAAGATCTCAATCAAATACATAAACATGTATACTCAAATAGTGAATATTCATTTATTTAAATAAATGATTACAATCATAAGGCGATTGCCTTAGGACACTTTTCTCATATCACTAACAAACTCCCACTTGGCCTAATGCCAATCGCTATGGTATCCAATACCACAGGCTCTAACATGACCCTCAAACTTGCTTTGAGGTAAGGCCTTAGTTAAAGGATCCGCTAAATTCCTTTCAGTGGGAATTTTCTCAATTTGTATATCATTCCTACTTATAATTTCTCAGATCAGATGATAGCGGCGAAGCACATGTTTGGATCGCTGATAAGACCTTGGTTCCTTTGCTTGTGCAATAACTCCATTGTTGTCGCAATAGACCGGTATTGCTTCATCAATGGTTGGAACCATACCAAGTTCTGAGACTTACTTCTTGATCCAGACTGCTTCCTTTGCTGCTTCCGATGCTGCAATATATTCCCCTTCCGTGGTAGAATCCGCTATGGTGTCTTGCTTGAAACTCTTCCAACTTATTGCGCCTCCATTCAATATAAATATGTATCCAGACTGAGATTTGGAGTCATCCTTATCTGTCTGGAAACTGGCATCTGTATACCCACGTATTACCATATCACCTTCTCCATATATTAGGAAGACATCCTTAGTTCTTCTTAAGTACTTAAGGATTGTCTTGACAGCCGCCCAATGATCCATTCCTGGATCAGACTGGTATCTGCTTGTGACGCTCAGAGCATACGATACATCGGGCCTAGTACATAACATAGCATACATGATAGATCCTATCGCGGATGCATAAGGAATCTTATTTATGCAAATCCTCTCGTCTTCTGTGCGCGGACACATAGACTTCGAAAGGTTGATCCCATGCCTGATGGGAAGGTAACCTTTCTTGGATTCTGACATGCTAAACCCTTTTAGCACTCAGTCTATATATGTAGACTGCAAAAGACCAAGCAATCGTTTTGATCTATCTCTATAGATTCTAATCCCAAGGATATAGGTTGCTTCTCCCAAGTCTTTCATGGAGAAAGTTTTGGACAACCAAATTTTAACTGACTGTAAGACTGATATATCATTTCCTATAAGTAATATGTCATCGACATATAACATTAGGAATACGACTGGACTCCCACTAACCTTCTTGTACACACAAGGTTCGTCAGGATTTTGTGAGAAATCAAATTCTTTGATTGTCTCATCAAAACAGATGTTCCAGCTCCTGGATGCTTGCTTTAGTCCATATATGGATCGTCGAAGCTTACATACTTTGGTTTTATCAATCGTTGTGAAACCTTCAGGTTGTATCATGTATACATCCTCAAGCAGGTTTCCATTAAGGAAAGCTGTTTTCACATCCATTTGCCATATCTCATAATCATAATGAGCTGCTATGGCCAGGAGCATCCGAATGGATTTAAGCATAGCTACTGGCGAATAGGTTTCGTCATAATCAATTCCTTGTTTCTGACGATATCCTTTTGCCACTAATCTAGCCTTAAAGGTAACAACATTACCTTCCATGTCAGTTTTCTTCTTGAAAATCCACTTGCACCCTATGGGCTTAATCCCTTCAGGTGGGTTAACCAAGTCCCATACTTGACTTTTGTACATGGAATCCATTTCCGACTTCTTGGCTTCAAGCCATTTATCCCTTTCTGAATTATTCAGAACATCTTCATAATTGATAGGTTCGTCATTGTTAATGAGTAACACGTCGTTCGATTCACTTATGAGAAATCCGTATCTCTCTGGAATATTGCGTGTCCTATCAGACCTACGAAGAAGTGGTGTTATTTTAGGTTCAACTGATAGCTCATCATTATGAGTTATCGGTTGTGGGACTAGACTAGGTGTCTCTGTAATGTCTATTGGAGTTTCTTGAACTTCTTCAAGTTCAATGCTACTCCCACTGTTTTCTTGTAAAAGAAATTCTGTTTCTAGAAATACAACATGACTTGAAACAAACACCTTTTGTTCCAAGGGATGATAGAATTGGTAACCTTTCGTTTCCTTAGGGTATCCAATAAATAGACATTTATCAGACTTAGCATCCAATTTGTCTGATACAGTCCGCTTCACATAAGCAGGACAACCCCATATTTTTAGGTGAGATAAATGAGGATTCTTACTATTCCACGTCTCATATGAAGTAGTAGAGACTACCTTGGTCGGGACTCTGTTTAGCAAGTAAACAGCTGTCTTAAGCGCATAGCCCCAAAAGGATTTTGGAAGAGTTGCATGATTCATCTAACCATGTCCATCAAGGTTCGGTTACGCCTCTCAGATACACCATTATGCTGTGGTGTATATGATGGAGTCCATTGAGACAATATCCCATTGTCCCTAAGATAATCTTGAAACTCTTGACTTAAGTATTTACCACCCCGATCGGATCGAAGTATCTTAATACTTTTATCAAGCTGTTTCTCTACTTCACTTCTGAACTCTTTGAATTTCTCAAAAGCTTCAGATTTGTGTTTCATTAAGAACACATACCCGAATCGTGAGTGATCATCGATAAAGGTAATGAAGTAGCTATAGCCTCCTTGTGCAAGAGTTGACATTGGTCCACATACATCAGTATGTATTATACCAAGCAATTCTCCCACTAGTTTACCTTTTCCGAAAAAGGATAATTTGGCCATCTTGCCTTTTAGGCATGATTCGCATGTATCAAATGAACCGGGTTCAAATGATTCCAGAATTCCACATCGGTGTAATTTGGTCATGCGTTTCTTGCTTATATGGCCAAGACGACAATGCTACATGTAGGAGTCTATTTGATTATCTATTCGAGCACGTTTGTTGCTAACTTCGATATTGAAAATGTCACCGGATAAATCTAACGTGTAATACCATTGCATAAAGTTCCGGTCCCATAAAGAACACCATTTAAAGTTATGTAACAGCAATTGTTACTAAAAGTTAAATGGTAACCCTTTTCATTCAAGCATGAAATAGATATAATGTTCTTTATTAACGAAGGAACAAAATAACAATTATCCAATTCTAAGACAAGTCCAGTAGGGAGCTTTAGCAAATATGTTCCGATGGAAATAGCAGCAATCTTTGCTCCATTTCCAACTCGCAAATTCGCTTCTCCCTTGACGAGTCTTCTTCTATTCCTTAGCCCCTGTATGTCATTACATATATGTGAGCTACACCCAGTATCAAGTACCCAGGTGTACGAGGAAATAGAGTGACATTCAATAACGAAGATGCCTGAAGAGGATGGGGCATCGGATGCCTTCTTCTTCAAGGACTCAAGATAAACCTTGCAGTTTCTTCGCTAGTGGCCCTCCTTGCCACAGTGATGGCAAGTGCCTTTTGGTGCCTTTTCAGTCTTTTGGCCTTAGTTAACTTATTGGTGTCCAAAATGGAACGCAAATTCAAAGAAGACATTATCAGGTGATTATCCCAGAAATACAAATTGAGGTTATGTGATGAGAAGAATGCATCAATATACATTAATTAAATCCTATTTATTTTTTGAATTGAATAACCCTTTTTATCAATTCGGGAGATCGTAGGAACATCTCCAAATAGGTTGATATCCAACCATAGATAAGAACAACCATGGCTGGAGTCCATCAAGTTATTCTTAGCTATGAAGGTAGGTAATTATACCGATTACATATTACATATATGTAACTATCACATTATGCTATCAACTAATTGAATGTTTGCATAAATCATTGGGTTGTTAACTCATTAACAAATATGCAACATTATACATAGCACCCAACTGCACCTCTCTTTACATCGACCTTGGCTGTGGCACAACAAATCGATGCTCCAAGCTTAAGGCTGACCCATTAATCAAGAAATAGTTTTAATATGGTTGGAGCTCATTCAACCATTTAGTCAGGCTTGGATGTGTCCAACAACCAAAACTAAGGAGTGACCTCTGAGTCCAACTATATTAATCATAAACTAATTCCATGGTTTGAACATGTTGAGGTTCAAGCTGGGCATGGATGTGTCCATCAACCCAAACGAGAAACAAAACTCCGGTTCTAACCATATTATTGGAAGGTGTTGGCCTTAATATTTTGTAAGGGGTTTTGAGTCTCATCTTTTTCTTTTAAGCACATTCATGACATATAATTATGTCATGTACTAACGATTTCCTTAATAAAGTATGTATGTGACTTAATTTATCAAGTCTCATTAATTGAATTAGGAACCGGATTTCCTAATTCTAATTTCATACTTTATTAAAGGAATTGTTTTGGGAAACAATTTTCTAAATTGTCATAATCAATTTCGGAAATAATATGTTTAAGACTTTGATTTCTCTAAATCAAATCTTATTAAATTAAGAGACAGATTCCCTTAATTCAACCACATATTATTTTCATGAAAATCTTATTTAAGGAAATATACTCTATAGGAAATAATTTTCCTAATTAATTTTGGAGACAATAATATGTAAGAGCATCACCTCATAAATCAAATAAGGAAATTATCGTTTGAGAATCACCTCAAAAATATCCAAAATTTGATCACATATTTTATTTATGGAAAATTAATATCAATAAATAACTTAATTTGGACGACTCCCCGAGGCTCAATCCAAAATAAGAATTTATTGATAATATAATTTGGACGACTCCCTGAGGCTCAATCCAAATTAAACATTTGACAATTTAAATTCAATTTAGGAAATTTAATTATAACAACTAACTTTAAATTGGACGGCTCCCCGAGGCTCAATCCAAAATAAAGAATTTTGTAAATAATTTAATTTCCAATTATGAATTTAAATGCCAATTAATATTCCCATAATTTGTCTAGACTTTCTTGAAAGAAAGTGCCCAAAATTGTGAGCTTTCCATAAATGGAAAGTTTCCAAAAAAAAAAAAATTCAAAATAATTGTAAGTTTCTGGTACAAAGTAAAACTTACGTATTTCCAAAATTGAAAAATTTCTAAAATAGGATATTTCCAAAATTGGAAAGTTTCCAAAAATGGAATGTTTTCACAATTTTCATAAAATTTCAGAAATTGAGGTATTTCAAAAGTTTGCGAAATTTCATGAAGATTTCCAAACTTTGAAATTCCTAAATCTAAAATTTACCATAATTGGAAAGTTTCCATAATTGAAAAATTTTCTAAAATTGAGATCATAACAAAGTTTTCCGCAAAATAATTATATGATTATGTCGAACACTAACCGGCTCTGATGCCACTGTTGGGACCGGGTGCATGTTGACATGGATGCATGTTCGTAATTTTAAAATTAATTACGTGCAGCGGAAGGTTTAGCATAAATAATTTCTCAAATTATTTAACCACACATCTAAGCATGCAACCTTATCTTGTGTAGATATGATCATATATTTAAAATTTTGTAGAAACGTAAACTAATTTACTTGTTACCTCGCATAACTCGAAGGAAGGGACGAGATCCAACCGTAAGCGTCCCTCGAAAGCTCCGCCTCTATTCGCGTCCACGCCGAGTATCTTCGGGATGACTTCGCAAAGCCACGAGTTTCGTGTTCTCGAGAACTACTAGATTCTCGGAGAACGCGACAAAAACCAAGAGAGAAGTAATCACATCGGAATAACTCACCACTAAGGTTGGCCGGAATAACAATTCCGGCGAGAAGGAGGAAGATGACTTGCGCCCAATCCCAAGGTGATGATGGCCGGAGAGGAAGATCGTCCCAACGGAAGAACTTCGTCGCCTCGGTGCTTCTCCTTGTGCTCACGACAAGAAGAAAGGGGGAGAGGCTTGTGGCCGGCCAAGAGGAAGAAGGGAGGAGCGGGAGAGAACCCAAGCAAGAATACTTGGATTATTTCGAATGAATTCCAAGCCTTGCCTTGGGTCCTTTATATAGTGGTCTCTCAACCGCCAAGTCTCTTTTTTTCTTTTGGAATAAATTTTCATAAGAAATTTATCATATAAATTTTCTATGACTTATTCTATCATGCCAAGTCTTGATTTTATATCATGGTTAAAATCATATTTTAATTCATAATAAAAATCAACCAAGTCTCTTTTTTTTATGGAATAAATTTTCATAAGAAATTTATCATATAAATTTTTTTATATAAATTTCTTTATATAAATTTCTTTATCATGGTAAATCAATCCATGATTGATTTTATAAAATAAAATAAACCAATCCATGGTTCATTTTAATTTCCATGAAAAATAAATTTCTTTATATAAATTTCTTTATATAAATTTCTTTATCATGGTAAATCAATCCATGATTGATTTTATAAAATAAAATAAACCAATCCATGCTCATTTTAATTTCCAAGAAAAATAAATTTCTTTATATAAATTTCTTTATCATGGTAAATCAATCCATGATTGATTTTATAAAATAAAATAAACCAATCCATGGTTCATTTTAATTTCCATGAAAAATAAACCAAACCTTGGTTTATATAAAAAATTTATATCATCCATAATTTTATAAAACAAACCACACTTGATTTATTTTATAAATTGAATCAAACAATTTGGTTCCCTCCCTTTGTTGTGGCCGGCCAAGCAAAGAGGGTGGGGACCCTCTTTGGCCGGCCTATCCAGGCCACGCCCCAATGAATTAAACTCATTTAATTCATCTATTAAGTCTTCAAAAGACTTAGCCATTTTACGCTTCCGATGCGTCTCTGAAAAATTCAGATTCGACTTATCGTTTGGCTCAACCAAACCTAATCTCTCTTGATTGGAAAATCCAATTTTCAACTCGTTTTAAATCCCTCGGATTACTCGTAGTGCGTGTGACTAAATAGGCTTTCGATTTATGTTGGCCGTCTATAATTAAACAATTATAGAACGATCATGAGTGGCACCTAGTAGTACATCATGATCCCCAATTAATCGAAAGATCAACGGTTGACCTCAGAAACAATTCTGAAACCCTTCAGCAGCTATAATGAATCGTGCCCCATTCCCTTCACCATCTTATACCCACTTGGTTCAGGACATGGTCTATGTGTGTCAGTCCCCACTAGGCTGACTACGTCACACCTAGCCCAAGTAACGTTTTCTCGTCCTACGAATTCTAATTACTCTCATGTATCTAAGAGATTCATACTCTGAACATGTCATGCTCTGGCCAGAGGCTTCGAGTAACAATCTGACGATAGGCCTTGGGTAAACATCTCCTCGCAAGGAGTGGTGAATCCTTTGTAGGTTGTTCAAACATCTTCGGGCACTTCGGCTTATACCCAATCATCCTGGGTCCACACCTCCTTGGAGATGCTTGGTTAAGATGTCAAAGTTTAAGTCTCCATGACCAAGATGACTTGAACACCGCAAGTCAAAGGAACATCGCACTTAAGCTGCAGTAAGAACTTCACTGACATGTCTATATGTAGACTACCATATGAAGTTTTACAGCCAGTCACTCCAATGAACTAGTTCCCTTAACTAGCATTCATGTTTATCTCCGGACATCCCAATGTCACCAGCCAGTGAGAATCAGCTGATTAGAGAATAACCCATGCTAGTCTCAACAGAATTGATAGTGTCCATTTTTATCAATTCATCGACTAGGGACAATTTCAATACTTCACAATTGCACATGTAGAGATAATCACTAGTTATGAATTCATCACAAATTCTCTCATGCTGTGAGTTGTATTGCGGACATTCAGTAAATGAGTTTAAGATCTCAATCAAATACATAAACATGTATACTCAAATAGTGAATATTCATTTATTAAAATAAATGATTACAATCATAAGGTGATTGCCTTAGGACACTTTTCTCATATCACTAACAAACCTTTGTGGCCTGGTCCAGTACTAATCGACTGATCTTACTATGAACTTCATCAATCGACTGATCAAGCATCAATCTACTGGTCCACCCTTAAACCTAAGGTTTCCCTTCTCGAGTACATTTCTCTCAGCACTCGAACCGTAGGATTTCCCGAGTACAATTCCCTCAGCATTTGAGCCCTCACGACTCAGTTGACTCTTTCTTCAGCAGTATCGACCTGTTGCCTTCAAGCTCTCTTCGACTTTGGCTCTCATCCCTTAGATGCGCACACAAGCCCTCGGCTTGCCTCCGTGCCATCTTTCACGTATGCCTCGAAGTCCACTTCCCTCGGCTTATCGTCCCTGCTTTGTCCATGGTCCCTCAGATGCATGCAAGCCCACGACCTATCTCCTATGCCATCCTTCATCGGTCCCGAAGCCGTCGAGCTAAGTCCATGTGTATCCTGCAAGACCTGCACACTCAAATACACATATCAAACACAAGGGTGAACCTAACTTAAACCCTTTGCCCAAACATCAAAACACATGGTCACTCCGGATCATAGATTGCCCCAACAATCTCCCCCTTTTTAATATTTGGCAATACGTTTAAGTTAGGGAAAACAAATAGCAAATACAATGCTAATAACCATTTGGACTAACGTTGCCAAGGCTTCACCTTGGACTTATACCACCAATGCATATGCAATGCAAACATGGATCCTATCACAAGGCATCCCCACACCTAACCTTCCCAAGAGTTAAGATTTTTACCAAAACGGGCTTTTTAAGAACCTCTCCAAGGCTCCCCTTATATTGGACTTACAAAGGCTTTTTAAGAACCTCTCCAAGGTTCCCGTTACGCCACTAACGGAGCAACAATGCTCCCCCTTTACCTAAGCTCCGCCTTGACCTAGGATTTTTTGCAAAGGTGTGTTTGGTTTCCTACTTAAACCCAACACTTCTCCCCCTTTGCCACACATCAAAAGGACTCCAACAATTTACCTCTTATTAGATCCTTTAACCTATAATGATCATAAACATAGTGTATTAACCCCCCATAAGATTATACACTTGTTTTACATCATTATGACACATTTTGACTATCGAAAAACCATTTCAGCCCATATCAGTCGACTGCCCCCTGGACCAGTCGACTGGCACCCTGAAAACCCCATTTTCAGCATTTCTGACCTAATTTCAGTAATACACCAGAAATTTCACAATTCTTCAAAAATTCTCAAATTTTATGGAGAGGTTTGTGGTACCCATATCTACTTGGGAAAAATACATTCAAACATGTATCTATCACCATTCCCAAGATTAACATAAAATCCAAAACTAGCTAAATGGTTCAATTGAACCTTGACCTAAAGTCCTAGTTTTGGCTTCCCCTTGATGTCTTTCCCCATACCAAACCATAATGCATCCCTAGCATTGATTTATATGATATTTATACATCAAAAACCAACTTCCATGCTATATGACCCTGATGTCATATTTTCATGCATGAAACTCAAATCCAATGTGCCTGCCAAATCCCTAGGATTGAGACTCAAATCCGTCTCCACCTCCCTTGGCACACTTCATGACCCATCTAGACTTCTGAGAGAAATCCTCCCGTGATCCATAGACCATGGGTCCCAACTTGGCTCCTAGAGCTCCCCCTTGAGCTCTTAGCCTTAGCCAACTCCTTAGGTGGGTTAACCCACTCTAGACCACACCGGTATACCTCCGGTGACTCGTGGTCTACAACCTTACCATCCTTAACTTTGGACACCTTGTCCTTGGTTAAGCACTTCTTACCCTTAAATGACATTCCCTTGTCATTCTCTAACCTTCCATCCTTGGCATAATTATATGATACCCTAGCATATTTTCTTCCATTTGCCTTGGATGCACCCAATTTGACATTTTTGGGTTTTTGAACAGCCAAACACATGTCAAGGCCCCTAGGTCCTATAATGACTCTACCTAGGACTCTTTCCATTTCTTCAAGTCTTACCCTCAAGACTTGATTTTTCAACTCTAGAGCCCCAACACTAGAGTCAACATGTCCACCTTGGACGTTCCTAGACCTACCCATCCTTCTAGGCATATGTCTCCCCTTATTGGGATTTGTGTCTTGATCATTAACCACCTTCTTTTCCTTAGGCATGGTAGTTTGGGTCTTTTTTAGTCTAGCCTTAGGTAATGATTTCCTAGAATTATCTAGCTTGTTAACCCTATTCCTATCATTAAACCTAAATCCATGATTATTCTTAACAAGCATATAAGAATTTGAAATTGGATTCAATTTTAAATAAGGAATTACCTTCCCTTTTACCTTTGAAGCTCCCCCTTCACGTGAGCTCATCTTCTTTTCCAATTTCTTCAAGTGCGCCAATTTCATGATTTCTCCTTTGTTTGGGCACTTGGTGTGGTTGTAACGACCCGCCTTCTGGTACTATGGCTTTAAGGCGGATCGCTACTAATAACTGGCTGACTAACTGATTTATGATCCTTGTTTTTATTTAAGATAAACCAACTGGGAGAATTTTTTAAAAACTTATTTCGCTATTTACTGAACTAACAATTCATAATCATGTTGAAAGTACTAACCAGCCAGAATAAAACAAAAACTTTAATTTTATTAGCTTGGCCAGGATTCGATCCCCCAACCTCTGGTTGCATGGCTAAAGCACTAACCAACGGCTCTACACTCCTTTTTGTTTTACACAACACCAGTTGACTGCTATATGCCAGTCGACAGGTCAGGCCACAGAATGTTTCTGTGCCCAACACCGGACGACTGGTGTTTTTCCACTCGACTGGTAGTTCTGAGAACCCAGATTTCAGAGTTTCAGAATGTGCCAAAAGTCGACCTACTCCGTACCAAATGCTCCATAAATTCATATTTAAGCTTCCTGACAGGTCTACAATGATTCTAGGGCATTTGATACATGTTTTGTAGGGTTTCTAGCAGGAATAGCAACTTAGAAATCATAAAAGCGACATGTAGAAGCATAAACATGAATGTGGCAAGTTTGTATCAACTTCTTATTGGAACTATTCATTTTCCATATCTAAAGGCATCCTTAGCTACTACATGTCATTCTATATGGTGCATTAATCTTAGAATAAGCATATCCTAAGAATTTAGCATGTAGATCAGAAGTATCAAGTTCCTACTCCTAAAGCTTAAGCATGGATCTAAATTACCATATCACAAGTATTAACCCATGACCTTCAACATTCACCAAACAAATATTAGAACATGTAAATAAACAACCTTAAGTATGCTAGGCACCACAAATAACCAGTCTAATCAAGTTCATACATGGTTCATGTAACCTATTGCGGAACAACTAAAAGAAGCATAATAAAGACTATTTCTATGCTTTGCAAGTTCCGAAGACTTTTATTCCAACTCCACCGCCACACACACATTGCATCAAGCCCGCCGCCTCCGCTACTAGTGCTTTCCTTTACCTGTATCTGCAGTATAAGGAAATGCAAACTAATAAGCATAAAGCTTAGTAAGTACCATCTAGCCTCACAAAACTATAAAATCTCAGGTTATGCTTTTCAAAACATGCCATACAAATACATGCTCGTGTTCATAAATAATCATGCTATGCTCATGCTAAAATACATATCATAAAATATCATGGCATATAACTGACACATGGCCTATGCTGAACTGAAGCTGAAAACTAAGCTATAGCATGACATACATATCTGAACCGGAACTGAAACTAACTAACATAAATCTAATTATTAAATTCACCACATGCTAAAAATGGATTTCTGAAAACTATATACATATGGTAGGTGAAAATAATAATCAACTGCTGTGGGCCCAGCAATGTACCAGCTGTGTGCGCATCCCTAATAAATCCGAGGTAGCAAATCCCGAATCCATTAGGGTTCTACTAGGTTATCTGAACCTAGGGGCAACTAAGGAGCCCATCCCATACTAGGTTATCTGAACCTAGGGGCAACATGGAGCCCATCCCTGGACCGAAGTTCGGTACAATGCCAACTGAAAATAAAATAGTTCTTTTATACTTTTCTTTTTCTCTTCTGATTCTTGCTTTTACTAGGTTATCTAAACCTAGGGGCAACTAGGAGCCCATCCCGTTGGACCTTGGTCCCAATCATAAACTGAAACAAGAATTTCTATTCTTTAATGCTTTCTATAGCATTAACTGAACAGAACAATTTAACAAACACCTAACGTGCTCCTTGACCCAAAACTGAAGGGTAATACAATGCGCTTGTTCATAATTTACGATTTCTAATCGTAAAACATACATACAAGGAAATAAAGCATACGAAAAATCAACCGAAACTACTTATACTGTAGGCGAGGGATACTTACATCCTGCGCTAGGTTTCCTTACGAATATAATATGAAATCTCAGAGGGAACGTCGAACTTCGACGTTCTTCTTGCTCCTTGGCGTTCTCCTCGTGTCTACGAGAATTTTCGTAGAGAATAGGGCCTCTTGGGACCTTCCCTTCGCTTTCCCCTTGTCTTGGGCAGCAAGAGAAGAGGAGGAGAGGAAGAGGCGCAAGATAGGAAGAAAGAAGAGGATCTCGGGAGAGGGAGAGGAAGAAAATCACCGAGAGAGAGGGAGGTGTCGACGATGAGGGTAGGTGACGAAAAGAATGAATATAAAAACCCTAAGTTTCCCTTTTATACTTATGGAAAATTTTAACTAACTTTACCTTATTTATCCTTCCCTCTATCCTATTTCAACGAAAACTGGTTAGCCCTCTTGGTAAGTCTATTGTCTTCTCAAGTACAGGTCTAGAGTTCAAACTCCACTTAAACCTTTTTGCTGCGCATTCTATTTTTATTCATTTTTGCCTTATTTGTCCATGGAAAAATTCTATAAAAATATCCGTAAATTCAGAATTAATTCTAGGATATTTCTAAAATTAGGTTTGAGAATTTTCGGGCGTTACAATCCCCCATACCTTATAAAAAGTTCGTCCTCGAACTTAAAACAACTCTGGGTATTTCTGCCTCATGTTGTCCTCTGGTTCCCATGTTGCCTCTTCTAGTCTGTGATTTTGCCATATGACTTTTACTAATGGTACCTTCTTGTTCCGCAATTTCTTAACTGCTCGGTCTATTATCTGAATAGGCCGACTATCATAACTGAGATCTTTGCGAACTTGTACCGTCTGTGGCTCTATCACCTGGGTGGCATCTGGGATATGCTTCTTTAGCATGGAGACATGAAATACGTTGTGGACAGCTGACATCTCCGAAGGTAGCTCTAGCTCATAAGCTACTTTGCCAACTCTTCTAGTGATGGGGTATGGTCTTACGTATCTGGGACTTAGCTTACCCTTCTTCCCAAAACGCATTACTCCCTTCATGGGAGCCACTTTGAGGAATACTGAATCCCCAACTTTAAACTCTAATGGTCTGCGCCGTGTATCAGCATAGCTCTTCTGGCGGCTCTGAGCTGTTTCTATTCTTTGGCGAATCTGTTGTATGGCTACGGTAGTATCATCTATAAGATTTGTCTGTAGGCCTAACTCTTGCCTCTCACCACCCTCGTACCAGCAGATAGGAGATCTACACCTCCGCCCATATAAAGCCTCATAGGGTGCCATGCCGATAGTGGCCTGATAACTATTGTTGTAGGCGAATTCCGCTAAGCACAGGTATCTGCACCAACTGCCCTTGAAATCTAAAGCACAAGCTCTAAGCATATCTTCTAGTACTTGATTAACTCTCTCTGTCTGACCATCTGTCTGAGGATGGAAAGCTGTGCTAAACTTCAGTTTAGTGCCTAGTGCTGTCTGTACGCACTCCCAGAAGTGCGAAGTGAACCTATGTAACGACCCAGAAATTCTCTTAATATTTTCTTAAAATATTAAGCATGTCTAGATAATTTTCCAAGGGACCTAGAAATATTAGTACGAACCTTAGCCTAGAAATCCATGATTTTTCTCATTTAAATTGAGAAACTAAGTACTAATGGGCCTTATATGGGCTTTTCTAGTACCATGATTATTAGTGGATTTTAGGTAGAATTTAATATAAATATAAATGGATTTTAATTAGGAATATTAGTATGATTATGGGTGAGTTTTAGCATGGTTTCCTATTTAAATTGAGAAGTTAGACACTAATGGGTCTTATATGGGCTTTCTAGTACCATGATTATTGATGAATTTTAGGTAAAGATTTATAGAAATATAAAGGGGTTTTAATGAGAAATATTAACATAATTATGGGGGAATTTTTAGGGGATTTTCGAATATTAGGAAAAATAAAATAAAAATAAAATGGAAAATTAATGCATGCACCAAGGATTTGAACCTTGGACCTCTTGTATAACCATGCATGCTCTAACCAACTCACCTAGCAAGGGATTTCTATGAGGAAATGAAATGGAGTTTGGTTAAGCTTAGGGGAAGAGGAAGAGACACCATGACTCTTCACTTACCCTCCTTAATGTGCTATAAAGAGGAGGTTTGGGAGTTTCTTTCTTCCTCCCTCATTCTAGCCAAAAATCTCAAGAGGAGATTTCCCTTGGAAAAGCTTCACAAGAGGGTCTCATCTCCAAGATCTAAAGGGTTCCCAAGGTTACAAGGGCTAGAGGTGACTTAAGGTCTAAGGAGTTCGACTTAAGGTCTAAGGAGTTCTTTTGATTCTCTATAATCAAGGTGAAAAATCAAGAAACCCCAAGGTAAGACTCCCTCACCTGTGGTATAATAGTTCCTTATGATTTTCATGATTGTTAGCATGATATATTGGTTAGTTTTGGATTTGATGTTGAAAGAAAAGAAAACCAAGAACCTTAGGCTTGTAGGTTTCGGCCACCATGATTTTAAGGTCTATAATTATGCTAAAAATCTTGATAATGTTGTTTAATGTTCCCTTATGATGTTTATAGGTTAAGTATAATTTTTGGGAATTTTTGGAGTACCCTAGGGCACCCTAGGGTTTCGGCCAACATGGAAGAAACAAAATCAACACCCTAGAGACCCTATGGGTTTTGGCCACAATGTTTTAGGATCTATAATGATGCTAAAAATCTTTATAATGTTATTTAATGTTCCGTTATGATGTTTAGAGATTAAGGATAATTTTTTGGAATTTTTGGAGTACCCTAGGATACCCTAGGGTTTCGGCCAACAACAAGAACCCATGTGTAGGGTTGGGTTTAAAACCCCAAGTGTTTGTTTTATGTATTGTCATGATATAAGGGAGATGGAGGGTATTTATGTGAATGTTTCACATGGCCTAGAGATCCTATAGGTTTCGGCCAAGTACCCTAATAGGGTGGAAAGTTAGGACTCATTTCAAGTAAGGGCCCAAATGGCCCTATGATAAGGTATGGTTGGTGTATAACAATTGATTTGGGGATTTTAATGGAAATTTTTCCATGCCCTATGGCCTTGAAGTTTCGGCCAAGAGCAAGTTTAGGGTTAAAGGATTAGGGTTGGCCTTAAGTGTGGAATCAAATGTTTCCTATGGCCTAGTATGTATGTATGGGATGTTGTTTGGGGAAGTTATGTGAAGCTTCATGAACCTATGGTTCCTTGGGGCTTTCGGCCAAGGGCCTAACCTAGGGTTAGGGTTGGGTTAAACCTCCAAAGATGCTTGTGTATGAGTTACCAAGATATATGTTTAAGTAAGATGGAAGAAGTTCTATGTTAACCAAACCCTTAGTTTGTATGTCATGAACTATATGTTAAGTCATAGATGTTTAGACATGTGCCATGATTTATGAATGATAGGTATGTATGTCATGTCTTATGAATGATATGCCATGTTTTATGAATAATATGCATGTATGCCATGTCTTATGAATGATACGTATGCATGCCATGTTTTATGAATAAGATGTATGTATGCCATGTCTTATGAATGAGGTTAAAGTACATGCCTTTAAGGCATAACGATGATGTTAAGTATGATGAATGAATGATGATGAATGACAAGTATGATGAATGAAAGATGATGCTTATGTCTTTAAGGCATAAATATGCTAAACGGCACGGTCGATGGTCGACGGTACGACGGTCGAGAGGACCGGTAAATGGGCCGGTAGACGGGCCGAGCCGTAACAAGTTATGCTATGTTAAAGATGCCATGAATGTCTTATGAATGATGAAGCATGTAAAGTATTTTACTTTATGAATGGGCTTATACCGGACCGAAGTATGGGTCCAAGGGATGGGCACCTTAAGAACGCCCCGGTTCTGGACTACCGACTATGCTGTCCACGGTTCTGGCACTACCGAAGCTGTACAACAGGGATGGACACCTTAAGAACGCCTCGGTTCGGGGACTACCGACTATGCTGTCCTTACCCTAGTAGGTCGAGGCTAGCTACCTCGTATTTACTTAGGGATGCGCGCTTATGATGAATGAATGTGGCACAAGCCAGGGCCCAATGAATGATATGATGATTATGTTTAAGCATTTAAAAGTATGTTTTAAAGATTAAGCATCCTTATATATATATATGCAATTGCCACATGCATCCATCCATGTTATGCATTATATTTATGATAAGAATACTATGCAAAGTAAGTTTATGCAAGGTATGTTTATGCAAATGATTTTATGTATAATTATGCTAAGTTAGAATGCCATGATTTCATGCTAGTTTATGATGCCATGATTTTATGCTAGTTTAGGATGCCATGATTTAATTATGTTTATGCTAAGTTAGGATGTCATGATTTTATTTATGTTCATGATAGTTTAGGATGCCATGATTTAATTATGTTTATGTTAATTAGAATGCCATGAGTTTATTTATGTTCATGATAGTTTAAGATGCCATGATTTAATTATGTTTATGTTAATTAGAATGCCATGAGTTTATTTATATTTATGATAGTTTAGGATGCCATGATTTAATTATGTTTATGCTAGGTTAGAATGCCATGATTTTATTTATGCTCATGTTAATTATGATGCCATGATTTAATTATGTTTATACTAGGATAGAATGCTATGATTTTATTTATGTCCATGCTAAGTTATGTTGCCATGATTTAATTGTGGTTATGCTAAGTTTGGATGCCATGATTTTATTTAGGTTCATGTTAGGAATATTTATGAGGTTATGTTATTATGTTTATGTCTATGCCAAGAATTATGCCATGCTATGAATGTTTATGATGTTTATGTCTATGCCAAGTATTATGCCAAGTCACGAATATTTTTATGCTTATGTATATGCTATGCTATGAAAGTGACTAAGTTATGATCAAGTCATGTCAAAGGTATGCTAAGTGCTCATAAAGACTTATGTGCTGGGTAAAGCACTAAGTATGTTAATGTTTAAGATGCTCATGATTAAGTGATGAATGGTTTTAGTGAGTAGGAAAGAGTCTTACTAAGCCTGTGTGCTTATAGTCTTATTTTCCTTATACCGCAGATCACGCAAGGGGACTGTAAGGAAGCAGCAGGAGGGCAATAAAGTATGTGTGTGATAGTGACTTGGCCAAGAGACTATATGTTTGCTTGTCTTATGATAGAACTTTACCTTTACTATTAAGTACTTGAATGTGACTCTATGACATGATGCTAAAGTATGACATGATGCTAAGTATGACATGATGCTAAAATGTGACATGATGCTAAGTATGATATGATGCTAAGTATAAAGTTAATATGCCAAGTTCCCATGTCATGATGCTAGGAATGGTAGTAAGTGCATGTAGGTGTAAGTTTAAAGGTTTCCACTGCATTATGATGTCTACATGCCCTAAGTATGTTAACGTAACGCCGCTTTATGAAAAAAAAAGAGCGGGCGTTACAACCTACTGTCCCTATCTGAAATGATAGTCCTAGGGACTCCATGTAGTATGACGATCTCCTTGAGGTATAACTGAGCTAGCTGTTCCAGGAATAGGAGATCCTGATAGCTAGGAAGTGGGCAGACTTAGTCAATCTATCAACTATTACCCAGATTGCATCATATCCATTCGTTGTTCTGGGTAGTCCCACTATAAAATCCATGGAAATATCTTCCCATTTCCATTCTGGAATCTGGATAGACTGCAGAACTCCTCCTGGTCTCTGATGTTCTGCCTTGACCCTTTGGCATGTCAGACAAGTATCAACATATCTGGCGATGTCTCTCTTCATCCCAGGCCACCAAAAACGTCCCCTGAGGTCTTGGTACATTTTGGTGGAACCAGGATGCATCGCATAAGGAGATCCATGTGCTTCCTCTAGGATCTTCCTTCGGAGCTCTTCTTGGTTCGGAACACATAGGCGATCACCGCAGTACAATATCCCACTATCTGATAGGCGAAACTCCCCATTTTCTGATTCTGCTATCCCCTGCTTGATTTTCTGAAGGTCATGATCTTGATCCTGTGGTGTCTGGATGTCTTCAAGCAGGGTTGACACTAATGTCAAAGTGGAGAGTTGCCCAACTATAATTTCCAGTCCGAACTCTGATATTTCCTTCCGAAGGGGCTGTGACATTGTAGGCAAAGCCAGTAGGGTGGCACTAGATTTCCTACTAAGTGCGTCTGCCACCTTATTAGCTTTACCTGGATGGTAGAGGATGTCAATGTCATAATCCTGAACCAGCTCAAGCCATCTACGTTGCCTCATGTTCAGATCCTTCTGAGTAAAGAAATACTTCAGACTCTGATGATCTGTGAAAATCCTACACTGAGCTCCGTATAAGTAATGCCTCCAGATCTTGAGAGCGAACACTACTGCAGCTAGCTCAAGGTCATGAGTAGGGTAGTTCTTCTCATAATCCTTGAGTTGTCATGAGGCATAGGCGATAACCTTGCTATTCTGCATTAGCACTGCTCCAAGTCCTAATTTAGAAGCATCACTATAAATGTCAAAGCTGTCAGTGGTCTCTGGAAGAGTCAGGATGGGAGCACTAGTCAATCTTCTCTTTAATTCTGTAAAACTGTTCTCGCAGTCCTTTGTCCACTGAAAGTTTCTGTTCTTTCTGCTAAGAGCTGTCAGTGGGGAGGCTATTGATTGATTGTTTCCGCAAGTGCACGGTTTGTCGTCAAGTAATAAAATATCGATCCCACAGGGATTGGGGCAAGTACTAGAATTTTACGAGTTTTAATTATCCAGATGAATGTTTTAATGATAAATTTGCTCTAAATCAAGCAATTCAAACGATCGAAAATCAGCGAAAGTATTGAGGGATAAAAGTCAATCTTAGGATTACGGTTTCACCATTCTAACTATTATCATGATAGTTCTCCGTTGACGACTACCTATACCCAAGTTGATTTTTTTTATTCGAATGCAACCTTACTTATCAAGGTTTCCGAAATAGACGATCTTTTCATGCTTTGGAATCCTGTCACCTTCCCGCAGATCTATCTAAACGTCTACCAGATTCGTAAGCTGATTCCTAATTTATCGACGACCTCTTTTGAAGATCACGTCAATGTATCTACTTTAATTCATCTCTAGTCCTATGGCATACGTACGTAGATGACTCTTAGTTGCTTTGGATCCTGTCACATGAATCCTGCAAAGCCTATCTAAACAATTACCATTTTTCGTAGAAACAAATCAAAGCATCATTCAACAATCGATTCAACCAACAAGGATATGCGTAATCGAACTAACAGAGTTAATAACAAATCATGAAAATAGTTAGGGCTACTCCCTCTTCCTAAGATTTACACGACTACTCCATAAATCCGGAGAATTTGACAAATAGATAGGAAATAGACATTACAAATCCTCCTTGATGGTGTTTCCCCCTCCAAGTCTCGACAAAATCAAGCTTTTCCCTGATTTCCGCCGCCTCCCTTTTGGTGTTAGGTCTTTTCCCTTTTTATAGAATCCCAGCGGCACGCCCGTGCTGATTGACACGGCCAGGACGTGTTCTCTGCGGCTGCTCGTTCTTCAATAACATGCCTTGCCCGTGCTTAACTGGCATGGGCGTGCTCTTCATTTGCCACGGCCGTGCTTAACCAACACGCCTTGAGCGTGTTGGTCGCTTGACTCTGCACGAAATGATCAAGAAACACCACGGCCGTGCTTATCCAAGACACGGGCGTGTCTTCACGTGCTGAGTGGTTCGACTGGTTTTGTGCATCCTGTCATCAAAATCTAACACACAGCAGTATCCTCGCCCAAAATATGTTAAACCAAGTAAAAACTATCCAATATGCCTCTAATAAGATAAAAACAAGATGAAATGCATATATATTTCATGCCACAAAACTATACATGAGTTTCACACATCAAAGCCCCCACATTTGAACTTTTGCTTGTCCTCGAGCAAAGAAAAATAAAGACAACCTATGTGTGGAAGTCATGAAAACAGTTGTTAGCAATTCATCCCCAGATATAAAATTGATCATAATTTGCTGAAGTCATTCCCTGAAGCTTAGCTCAAAAGATCCCTGTGTAGTGCATGTGAAAAATCAACCCCCAAGGTTTTGGATACCAATCTAGATTCATCATCTCTGTTACCGTGTTCCTCTCTTTTCTAGTGTAGAGGCACTTACCTGCCCTAACACGTGGTTCGTCCCCCCAATATCACACAAGGTCTCAAAGGACCACTTCCCGAGAAGAAAAGAAAGAAGGAATTAACGGTGGTCATTTCCCCAGTAACTAGTTGACCTCAAAAGGGCACCTCTTTTAGGTGTTTCCCTAGTAGCTACCTAGTCTCAAAGGGGTGCTCCAAAAGAAATTTCATCTCCTTTTTTTTTTTTCCTTTTTTTTTCTTTTTCGAATCTCTACCATTTTTTTTTTTCGAAAACTTCCAGGATAAGTGTTTATCCAGTAACCAAAATGCTCATGAAGGTCACCATAGAAAATTGAGTACTAATCCGGTAAAGAAATTTAAATCCTTTTCAGATGCCTACACCTTAAGGGTTGTGTGAAAGTGAAACAGGGTTCTTAATGAATAAGCCAAAGAGAATTTCATAGATCCAATTAAGAGTCAAGTTATACTACAAGGGATGAGAGAGTAACAAAGTATAAAAGACTCTTAAACACATAGTGTCTATTTCAATTAAGGAAAGAGATATGCCATCATCAAGATGTCGTGCATGAGACTATCCTACTTACCACAAATTATATCCCAGAAAATTAAAACTAAAACCAAATCTAAAATAGGAATGCAAAAACAACCAAAAATAAAGAGAAATAACAAAAGAAAAGGTTACCTAATAGCTATGGCAAGGGGAGGTCTAAGATCTGCGATCATCTTCCTCTTGCCATCTTCTCCTTTGCTCTGCGTGAAACTCCCTTTCCTCTTGCCAAAATTTTTCCTCACGCTCTCTTCTAGCGGCCTCAACTACAAAATATTCCTCAGCAGTAGAAAAAAAACGGTTAGCCCCTTCCATATACCCGTCAACTCGCTGATAATGCTCCTTTGAAGTGTTAGCGAACTGCTCCCACATGTTTCGATCCGCAGTATACTCCTTGCTGAAGTCCTCGAACGATGTACGGAACCCTGAAAAATCAAAAACAGAAGGTCCTGCAGAAACATCATCAGTAACAGTCCTAGGGGGTTCCGGTACATGGGGTGGACTAGATGGCTCTCCTACCATGGGTAGATCTTGTGTCCTCACATCCCTAAAAAGCCAATTACGTGTGTTGCGAATGGTTGTAAGATTACTGTTTGGAAGAGGGACTTTAATATCATTTGGTAACATCAAACAATATCCCCCCTTTAATCTCCCAATCATCTTCATATTCAAACATGCATCCAAATCCAACCGCGGACTAGCCGGACAAATCTCCAATCCATCCAACTCACACCCTAAAGCTAATGCAATCTTAGTCAAAAGTCCTCCAATAACAATTACTCCAGTCGAGCTATTCCCAATTTTCACTAGATGTCTAACTAGGTGAGCTCCAGAATCAATTTTAACACCATTAATCATGGCCCATAAAAATTGCAATTCACTTAGCCTAGCTACCCCAACACTGTCCCATCTCCCAAAAATAGTATTCGCCATGAATCTATGAAGATAGCGAAAAATTGGATTAGGGATATTAGATGATTTGGACCTAGAGGCATCATAGGGCAAGGGGTCTAAGGCAATTTCTTTCCAAAATGTACTCTCACAAAAATTTCGATGTATTTGCCTTTCCCCTCCAATAGGAAAATCAAAAATTTCATTAAACTCCTTCAACTTCATCCTATAATCGATATTCCTCAACCGAAATTCAATCAATCCTTCCTCACAATTTCTTCCTTGAATTATTTCGGCCGACAAGGAACTAAGGAATTCTAAAGTTATACTAGGGTAGGTAGGGTAATGGCTAGTCAAAAATTGTCCCCATCCCATCCTATCAGCCATCCAATATATATCTTCCTTGATACCTAACGCAGCCAATGTATAAGAATCCATATATCTAGTGGAGACTATTTTCCGTTTTTCTAGCATGTCAAAACGAGATTTATGGATATTATCGCGAAAGATCAAACCAAAAGGGTTATCAAGACGATCACCTTGGTCTCTTGCTTTCCGTTTTCCTTTGTCTTTTGAAGAAGAGGGTGCTTTCCCCGTTTTCACACGCTTGCTCATCTTTGTTGGAGGAAGATCTTCACCGGAGCACGTTTTGGAGATGGATGAGAAGAACGGACACGATCTGGAACCGTCGGCGCGAGAAGAAGAACGTCTAAGGGTCACGGGCGTGTTTTGACCTAAAACCCATCCCGCGTGACTTAAAACCCTGCGGCACGCCCGTGTCCCGTAGCACGGGCTAGGCGTGTTCTCTGCTGGAGGCCCGACACGGGCGTGTTTAAAATCACCACGGCCGTGTTTTCCCTTGTTTCCTGGACGTTTATTCTGCACAATAAAAATAAAATAAAATAAAATAAAATAAAATAAAATGAAAAAATAAAATGAAAAATAAAGTAAAAGATGAAAATAAAAGGTGAGAATTTGGGTTGCCTCCCAAATAGCGCTTGTTTACGGTCATTAGCTTGACCAAAATGATGTAAATCAAGTTTGCTCGAGAAGGTTCTGCTCTCCTCCCTTAGGAATTGGTTCACTCAGATATTTTTTTAGCCTCTGCCCATTCACTTTGAAAACACCGGAGGTTTCATTTGATATATCTACAGCTCCAAAAGGATATACTTTCTTCACTTCAAAAGGACCTGTCCATCTGGACTTCAGCTTTCCTGGGAAAAGTTTTAATCGAGAATTGAACAATAATACAAGATCACCCTCTTGGAATTCCCTACGCATAATGTGTTGATCATGCCAACGCTTAGTCCTTTCTTTATAGGATTTTGCATGCTCATAGGCGTCAAGTCGGAGTTCTTCTAGTTCATCAAGTTGAAGTTTTCTTTTCTCTCCAGCATTCTTTAGATCGAAGTTCAATAATTGGATTGCCCAGAAAGCCTTGTGTTCCAACTCTATAGGAAGATGACAGGACTTCCCATACACCAAGCGAAACGGCGTCATACCAATAGGAGTCTTGTAAGCCGTCCGATATGCCCACAGAGCGTCATCCAATTTTGCTGACCAATCCTTTCGTGAATGTGTCACAGTTTTCTCTAAAATGCTTTTAATTTCGCTATTCGATACTTCCACTTGCCCACTGGTTTGAGGGTGATACGGAGAGGCAATCTTATGAGTTACTCCATACTTTTTGAGAAGATTTTCGAATTGTCTTTCAATAAAGTGTGAACCTCCATCGCTAATAACTGCTCGAGGAACTCCAAATCTAGGAAATATGATTCCCTTAAAAAGTTTTATCACAGTCTTCGCGTCATTCGTTGGAGATGGTATAGCTTCAACCCACTTAGACACGTAGTCCACTGCCACCAGAATGTAGACATTGTTATGAGACGGGGGAAATGGTCCCATGTAATCAATCCCCCAAACATCAAAAAGTTCAACTTCCAGAATTGAATTCAGTGGCATCTCATGTCTCTTTGTGATGTTTCCCGTCCTTTGGCATCTATCACAAGTCAATACATAATCACGAGCATCTCTGAAAATATGTGGCCAATAAAATCCTGCATGTAAAACTTTAGCAGCTGTCTTTGAAGTACTAGCATGACCGCCATAAGATGAAGAATGGCAATGATAGAGTATATCTTTTATTTCATCCTCCGGTACACATCTCCTATAAATAGTATCCGCACACTTCTTGAAAAGCAGTGGATCATCCCATACATAGCTCTTGATATCGGCGAAAAACTTCTTTCTCTGTTGGTAACTCATCTGATGAGGTAAAATCCCACAAGCAAGAAAATTTGCGTAGTCTGCGTACCAGGGAGAGTCAATTCTTTTTATAGCAAGGAGATGTTCATCAATAAAAGAGTCATCAATTGGAAGGTCTCCCTCCTTGATCCAATTCTGTCCCTGATATAGTCTTGATAAGTGATCTGCTACCACATTCTCAGTCCCCTGCTTATCCTTTATTTCTAAATCAAATTCTTGTAGAAGAAGAATCCATCTGATGAGTCTTGGTTTAGCATCTTTTTTTCTCAATAAATACCTTATAGCTGCATGATCTGTGTAAACAATAACCTTAGAGCCAACGAGATATGATCTGAACTTTTCCAAAGCAAATACAATCGCCAAGAGTTCCTTCTCCGTAGTTGCGTAGTTCATCTGAGCATCATCCAAAGTTCGGCTAGCATAATAGATGGCATGTACCTTCCGGTCCGTTCTTTGTCCCAAAACTGCTCCTACAGCATAGTCACTTGCATCACACATAATTTCAAAGGGTAAGGTCCAATCGAGAGCTTGTATTATCGGGGCCGAGATCAAAGCTTCCTTCAACCTGGAAAAAGCGTCCAAACAATTTTCATCAAAAACAAATTCAACATCCTTAACTAACAAATTTGTCAAAGGTTTAGAAATTTTTGAAAAGTCTTTGATAAAACGCCGGGTAGAATCCAGCATGTCCTAAAAAGCTTCGCACTCCCTTAACATTTGTCGGTGGAGGTAGATTTTCAATCACTTCCACCTTTGCCGGTGTCTACTTCTATTCCTCGCTCTGAAACCAAATGTCCTAACACGATGCCCTCTCTCACCATAAAATGGCATTTCTCCCAGTTTAAAACCAAATTTGTCTCTTCGCATCTCTGCAAAACACTAACCAAGTGGACAAGCAATTATCAAAGTTAGTACCATAAACCGAAAAATCATCCATAAAAACTTCCATAATGTTCTCAATCATATCAGAAAAAATAGCCATCATACATCGTTGAAAAGTAGCCGGTGCATTGCAAAGACCAAAAGGCATTCTCCTATAGGCAAAAGTAA
>JAGFNQ010009820.1:0-38195 GCA_024364735.1 Boesenbergia rotunda | reverse complement strand
ATGTTTAGTGGTAAGTGGAAACTTAACTTGGATTATGATTAGAATTGAAAATAAGGAGAAGACATGGATTAAGGGGGAGGTTACCTCTTAGGGTTACTATGTCTTATGCTTTTTCAATTGTTATCTATTGTTATTGCTGTTGTTGGCTGCTATTTATCTCTAAACTTAAATATATTGCCACACATCAAAAAGGGGGAGATTGATGAGGCAATCGGCCCTTAAATGATTGGAAGATCATGGTTTTGATGTGTGTGTGTGAATATGTTTAAGGTTAGAGTGTTATGTTGTGTTTGATATGTGTGATTGAGTTTGCAGGACTTGGAAAATCACACATGGTGGACATATACGAGGGACGAGAGCCGAGGGAGGAGAGCTCCAAGGGCAAGCCGGGAAGTGGATTTCAAGGGCACACGTGAAGGGTGGCATGAAAGCAAGCCAAGGGAAGGCTTGCGTGCGCATTCGAGGGACGATAGCTAGAGGAAGAGGACTTCAAGAGGAAAGCCAAGGGAGCAGACCTGAAGGCATACGTGAAGGAGAAGGTCTGGAGTTGCTGAAACTAGGCTGAGAGGCAGGGCAGTCGACTGGCCCAGGGCAGTCGACTGGCCCAGGGCCAGTCGACTGCCAAAACTCACAGAGAGTTTTTGGCCTCGGACCAGTCGACTGCCCTTGGGGCAGTCGACTAGTATACCCCGAAAACTAGCAGTCGACTGGTATACCCCGAAAACTAGCCGTTGGCTAGCAATTAATGCTAGACCAGTCGACTGCCCATGGGGCAGTCGACTGGTGCGGGGCTGGACAGACTGCGAGTTTGTCTTGTTCGCCTATAAAAGGAGCACCTTTTTACACGTGAGTGGTACGGTTCCGTACAGTGTCGATGTGCTGCTCGTCTGAAGAGTGTTCTCTATTTCCTCTCTTGTATTCTACTGTATTCTGAAAAGAGGAAGATCACCAGTGTAAAGGTTTCTCCACCTGAAGGAGAATTTTTCATAGTGGAACTGGTGTACGGCGTGGATCCTTGGATTAGTCACCCATCTGGGAGGATACCAAGTAAACGGTTGGTTGTTAGCATTGTTAATCTTTTCATTTGCATATTATTTCCGCTGCGCTAACAACTTTGTAGAGATCAAACCGAAAAAGTGCTATTCACCCCCCCCCCTTTAGCACGCCTAGACGATCCATCACTATATACCTGCGAAATTTTTAATTAATCCCGTAGATAGGAACTTGTTTTGGGTTCCTAAATCTTTACTAAATTAATTTTTACTCGGTATATGTTTTAGTGCTAACAGTTTTTTGTTGTTTTTGGGTTCCTAAGTTTTTTGTTGTTTTGACTTGATAATATTTGACCAAAATTGTTGGAGAAGCATGGAGGCTTGACCGATGACTTTGACTAAGCAACACATATGGATAGCATGCATACACAGAAGCTTCTACCGTTTAAAAGATTAACATTATTTTTTAAAACGATAAACTTTATTAATGATAAAATTTATCTTTTAATCAATGGTTAATGATTAAATTTATCTACATTCAATTAAAGGATAATTACTATCCTTTAATCGGCCAGAAGCTTCTACCATTTAAAAGATTAACCTTATCTTTTGAAAGATAAACTTTATAAAAGATAAAATTTATCTTTTAATCAACGGTCAAGGATTAAATTTATCTATAATCAACAGTAATGATTAATTTCCTTATCCTATAAATAGGCTTAGAAGTTAAAGAGATTTTAAAAGATTTGATTGTAATTCTTCTAGCTTTTGTCTTGTACTACAAAGTTTGTAAAAGGCTTCTCCATCAGAAGGAGATTTTCATATTGAGCTTCAACCATCTTGGATTAGCAACCACCTAGGTTGCAACCAAGTAAATTCTGTGTCTTAGCCTTTCTACTAGTTGAGTTAGTTTATGATTATCTTATTACTTGTAGCAACTAATTTGGAATCTTTATGAGCCGCACAAAAGATTTATTTTTACTTTACAGTGACAATTCACCCCCCCTCTTGCCGGTCCACCTCGACCCGACATTCCTAATATCTCACTTGTATCTAATGTATCTCTAAACACATACAAGTCTACTTATGGTCTTGTGAGATGTAATAGTTATGTTCTCTCTAAACTAAGGGTTTCATGCATTTTTAACTAGACATTATAAACTTTGATCGTCCATCTAAAATATCAATTAATGTCAATATTCTTAATGTCAATATAATGAATAATGCATGATAGTGAATATGGTTTGCATCATATGAATGTTCTTCAAAAGAAAAATTATTATAGCTAAATGATGCATGTATGACATAATATGTGATATTTTCATAATAAAATATGAATGATGAACTATGATGTCGTGGCATGTGATTGGGCATTCAAATCCTGACATTTTATTATAAAAGAAAATAACTAGATTTTCTAAGTATCAATAACTCATCGCTAAGCCATAATCCTAATTTCGCCCCTTATCCTTTAAAAAAATACCAAAAACTCCCAACTCGGTATTTCTTTGGATTCTTTCCTAGATGTGCCAATTTTATCAAGTTTAATCTTTTAAAAATATAGTTTGGCATAATTTTACTCCTCAAGAGTAAATAATTAACTTTTTCATTTTGGTCATGGGTGTCAAAGTGCCAAGACGAACATACTCTCTAATTAGAGTAACAATTCCTTGAAAATGTCCCAAAGTGCCAATTTTATCAAGGTTGGGTTAACTACCCTTAATTAGAATTGACACTCTCCAAACCCATCTAGGGTGTGGCGAACACACTCTTAGAAACCCAAAATCAATTAGTGCTCCTTGGGTGTTTTAGGTATTCACTAGGGATGACCTCCCTAGATAGCTTCCTAATGACTTTCCTAGGTTTCTTCGAAGTCTTAGTCATGTTGGTTGTAGCGACCCGCCTTCTCTACCTTAGACGGACCGTTACTTTGTCTACTTCTTGACTCTAATGCACGACTAAAAATGTGGAACTTTCTTTATTTTTTTTTTCTTTGTATTCAATCTATCTAAAAATGATATTCTAACTTTAATAGTCATGCATGATACAATGGCACATTACTAGCCATTCTAACCATTTAAACTCATCACACAAGGTTCTATAACATTTCTAAAGCACTATGAAATATGCATGCAACTTTTCTAAGCATATCTAAAGCAATAAGACTTAATTCGAAACTAACAACATCTTGGCACATGTAATAATATTTCTAGAACTTCATAGAATGTAAATCTTACTTTTCTACCGAATTTACAAGCATTTTAAGCACAATTAGGACTTAGTCCAAAAGGGAATAATAATAAGCTCAAGAATAAGTCTAAAATTCAATGTATCCACATGCTAAACTACTCATGCCCTTGCTCATCTAGTGCATTCACAAAAGTATGCATACTAATTGAAATGACATGGAATCTTCATTCTACAAAATTGAGCATGTAAAACTATCTGAAGCATAAATGTTTAATAAACTCCATAACACAATAACTTGGAATTTGGAAACCTTAAACATTGCATTTCAAATAAGCTAAACTGTCTCGTCCCAAGGACCTCTCCAAGGTCAGCCACCACACACACGTCACTCAGCACCGCCTCGTCACCTTCCTTCAGAATTGCTTGCCTTTACCTTTATCTGCAGTAAGAGGAAATGCAACTAATAAGCATAAAGCTTAGCAAGTACTATCTAGCTCACAAAATCTCGAAATGTGCAAGCATGCTTTTTAAACAATGTGAAATCACATGAGATACTTTTATGCTTAAAAGAAACACTAAAACATGTATAACTCAAAACATGCATACTCAAGCATTAATAAGTCTTAACTCACTTTTTCTTGGCTTAACTTGAAACTTTAGCAATTCTTTAATTTTAAATCTTTCTTTAACTTTTAGAAAACTTCCTTAAACTTTAGAAAAACTTTGCTAAAGCATATACTTGAAAATAATAACTCACTTGGATCCACTTAAGACGTAAGTACCATCTTATGCGCGTTCCCTAAAAGGTTGGGGTAGCGAGCCACCAATCCTAATAGAGCAGACCTTGGTCTACCAGGGCCAAGACCTTGGAATTGGACACCTGGATTTCTTTAACGACGCCCTTGGACGCCGGGTACTGGCCTTAGAAAATAAAATAGCTTTTCTTTCTTTTCTTTCTTATCTTTAAATGCCTTGGAATTTTATCGAACACCTTGTGTGCCTAAATCCCTAAGTCTTGACTTTTGGGGATTTCGTAAGGCCTTGGCCTTCTCTTTTCTTTTTCTTCATCTTTCTTTTCTTTTCTTATAAGTTTCTTAGACCCTAAACTCACATAGGGTACTCTATCAAATATATATATAAGCATATAATGAACTAAGATCACATGCAACATCTTAACTAAAAGTAAATATCTCCTTTAAAACATTTAAGGGAAAATTCTTGCGGAAAACCGCCTCTTACTACAGGTGAGCAGTACTTACCTTGATTTCTTGGACTTACAACCGAAATTAGACGACTGGGGCTCGGGTGAAACTTGAGATCTCTACGAACCGTCCGCGCCTACGTGTTCTTCTCGTCGAGACGAACGAAACGCTCCGACCCCCTTGAGATTCCCTTAGCCGGCGCCCCTTAGGAGAGTAGAGGAGGAAAGAAAACCTAGGTTCCCTTTTGTTTTCGCCGCCCCTCCCTCGCCCCCTTCTCGCACGCAGCCGAAAATTCTCCTCCAAGGGTTTCACGAGACTTAAGCGGGGTTTAAATACCTCTTCATGAAAAAACGTAACTACTCTATAAAATTATTTCTCTCCACCTTTTGTTGTGCTTGATACCCTAGCCCAGCCGGTCACTTGCGCGCCCTTAAGGGCTTGCTCCTCCTGTGGTCGCGAGTTTGAACCCCCCTACTGCCCTTTAAAGTTTTTCCTATTTTAAAAATACTAAACGGACACGAAAAATTCCATAAAAATATTCTAAAAATTCCTAAAAATATCTAGAATATTTCTAAAACATTTTTAAATAGTTCTAAGGACTTTAAGAACTTCAATATGGAAATTTCGGGGCGTTACATTGGTCATGTCTTGGTCAACTCTAAGGATGACCTCCCTTGTGACTTTGACTTGACTCCTAGACCTAGATTTGGATCCATAATTAATGGAACACTAAGATAGGATGACCCATTTTCTTTGGCCTTAGCTTTGTACCCCAAACCTCTTTTGCCCCTAGAGAGTCCTAGTTTTCCTAAACCTAGGTTTTGGTCTTTTGATTCCTTAAATACATTTTCTATTTTCTTGAGAGATTTTTCTAATTTTTTAAGTTTTGACCTCAAAACTTAATTTTCCTTCGTTATATCCTCCAATTTTGATGTTCTAATATTTCCTAGGTGATTTTTCTTCTTAGCCTTGATTTTTGTAGGTCTACCATTTGATGTTCTAAGTTGTTCCCTATCCTTAGGTTTGTAGTCCTAGCATGAAAGGCTCTATAGTTCTCCTTAGGTTTTTATGCCTCCTATTTTCATGATAAATAGCATTAAAATGATGAAATTTGTCTCTAGCATGCATTTTATCATGATTAAAGGAAATACCATTAACTAATGGCACCTTAGGAGTATTCTTGAAAGCTCCCGCTTGGTTTAAGCTCCTTCTTTTGGCTTTGTTCAAGTCCTTTCCTTTTGGACATTGATTCTGGTAATTCCCCTTTTGTTTGCAAGAGAAACACACAATGTGTTCCTTGCCTTTGCATACCACGGGTTTGACCTCTTTTGATTTTTCTTTGGCCTTAGGTGTTACTTGATCCTTTTTTTTGGTCAATTTTGGACACTTACTCTTGGAGTGTCCTTTTTCCCTACACTCAAAGTAAATGATATGATCTTTATTTTTACAAATTGAAATTGTTATACCTTTTCTTGTATCAATGGCACTGACACTTCACTTGTTTCGGAGGTAGAGGCTTCGTCTTGTTCTAGAGTCAATGAGCTTCGCTCCCCCTCAATCCTTGAGGTGGAGGCCTCTTCTTGTTTTGGAGCCAATGAACTTCGCTCCCCCTCAATCCTTGAGGTGGAGGTCTCTTGAATTTCCCTCTCTGACAGTGCTTCTTGAATTTCCTCCTCGGATGTTAAGCACAGTACAACCTCCGAATCCTCTTCCTTCGATGAATCTTTCTCTTCGGATTTGTCTTGATTTGGCAAGGTAGAGGTATCTTCATGAAGCTTTGCCAATTTGCTCCATAACTCCTTGGCATCATGATAATCTCTAATTTTGTCTAAGATGGTGCTTGGCAATAGATTGACCAATAATTTGGTCACTTTGTTGTTGGTCTCACATCTCTTGATTTGCTCCTCATTCCATTTGTTTTTCTTGAGGAGTTTTCCTTTGTTGCTTATTGGAACTTCAAAATCTTCCATTAGAGCAAACCATTGCTCTATCTTCATCATTAATAAATTTTCGATCTTTGTTTTCCAAACATCAAAATTTGCTCAATCAAAATGTGGAGGTGCCCGGATGCTACGAACTCTATTTTTGAAGTTGATCCTTCTTGATGATTTCTTAAAATTAGGGGTTTCTTCAACTTCTTCTTCTTGGCGATGAGTCCAAAGAAGAGCAACCTCGCTCTGATACCACTTGTTAGGACCGGTAGGCGAGCTAGGGGGTGATAAGCTTGGATTTTTGCTCGGTGAAGATTTGTCGCAGTGGAAACTTGAGCAATGCTATCACCTTAGGATTTACTTGGTATCCACCTCTTTGGGATGACTAATCCAAGGATCCGCTCTTCCTCACTCTCTCATTCACTATGAAAGATCTCCTTCTTAAGGTGAAGAAACCTCTTATAAGCTCACAAGAAGAACAAATGAAGAACAAACAAAATATAAATCAAATCTTACAAGATTTAAAACAATGAGCTCTCTTTGTTTTTCTTACTTTCTCCAAGCTTGGAATCACCTCTAGAACCTTGGAAATGTAGTAGCAATATGCTCCAAGTCTTCTCTTGAAATGGCGATGAAGAAGATGAAGAGTTGCAAAGGGATTCCACTTCAACCTATGTGAAAATCCTATATACTTACGCAACCTAAGGTTACCAATCGATTACCCAATCGATTACTATGTCAAATCTAACCGTTCAATGACCAGTTTTTGAAGCTTAATCGATTAGCCAATTGATTAAGAAGATCGATTGCTCAATCAATTCACCACTTTTTGTGCTTTTCGTACAATACAACCGTAATCGATTGGCCAATCGATTACGATCATCCTTAATCGATTGCCCAATCGATTAAGAGGATACTGAATCGATTACCCAATCGATTCAGTATGCTTCTGTTCTTGCAAAAAACCTGTGCCAATCTATCATCCAATCGATCGATCAACCCTAACTTCCTTAGCTCTCAAGTCTAGGGTTCCCTTACCTAATCATAATCAATCGTGACGTGTTAGGACTTCCACACCAATTGTCTGATAAAACCTTTGACCGACTTGGACTTTCCCTTATCTAGTTCCCAACTAGGACTTCTCTCATTCCAACATGCGATCTCCCCTATCCACTTGGATGTCACCTAGTCCCACTAAGTGTGTCTAGTCCCCTTAGGACTTTTTCCATGCCAGCGTGCGATCTCCCCAATCCACCTGGACTTCACCTAGTTCCACTAGGTGTGCTTAATCCCACTAGGATATTTCCTATGCTAGCATGCGATCTTCCCGATTCACCTAGACTTCACCTAGTTTCACTAGGTGTGCCTAGTCCCACTAGGACATTTCCTTTGGTAGCATGCTATCTCCCCGATCTACCTAGATTTTACCTAGTTTTACTAGGTGTGCCTACTCCCACTAGGACTTTTCCTGTGTCAGCGTGCGATCTCCCCGATCCACCTGGACTTCACCAGTCAAGTCTCAAGTCAACCTTGATCTACTTAACTCACACAATGTTTTAACATCATTGTCAACCATCGAAACTCAAACTCACTCGAGCCTAGTCAAACTAGATCAACTCTGACCTAACAAAGATTGTACCAACAGTATGTCTATGATGTTTTTACTTTCTTTTGTTATATTTACCAGCCGTGTGGACCAAGGATATTGTAGAGGTTGTGTAGGTCATATATAAATGTCTCAAATTGTCCACCATACATGGGAGATGTTGTCCATTTTCCATAGGGAATGCAGCTCCATTGGGGCGTGACACTCCAACCTTCATGTAGAGGATTTCTAGGAATATTTATGGACCTATACACCCACCATATAGACCATTTCGATATTTCATGGTATTGATTGATGCTTCAACTAGATGATCACATGTTAGTTTGCTTTCAACTAAACTATAACCTTCCCTAAATTACTTTGGTAAATTATTAAACCACGATCTTAATTCCTTAATTACTCAATCAAGGTAATTCATCTTGATAATGCTACCTGAATTTAAGGCACAAGCATTTAATGACTATTGTATGTTAATTGTAATTTCAGTTGAGCATTCAGTTGCCCATGTTCATACATAGAATGGACTAGCAAAATCATTTCTTAAGCGGTTGCAATTAATTGCTAGACCACTACTCATGAAAACTACTACTCCATCTTCTGTTGGGGTCATGTCATAATACACATTGCATCACTAATTTGTGTAAGACCAACTAATTATCACCAATGCTCACCATTAAAACTTGCCTATGGACGAGAACATGATGTTTCTCATCTTTGAGTATTTGGTTATGTAGTACAAGTTGCTACCCCACCTACACAGAGAACCAAAATGGGTACATAATGTAGAATTGGGATTTAAGTGGGATATGACTCACCATCCAGTATTAGATATTTGGAGTATTTGATAGGTGACTTGTTTACTATAAAATTTGTAATTGCCATTTTTATAAAACAAAATTCCAACGCAGGGAGCAAAGTTGTATTATAAAGAACAACGAAAAATTAATTGGAATGAAAAAACATTATCTCATTTTGATCTCCACAATAATCAATGTGAGCGAGAAGTGGAAACAATCATTCACTTGCAAAGAATTACAATCAATTGTCTGATGCTTTTGTTAATAAAAAAATGGCAAAGTCATACATACAAGTATAGAGAATACTCCCGTAAAAATTGATGTCCCTATACAACCATCAATTACTATACCTACAAATGTATCTAGAAAATGCCAGAAGTGTGGTCGATCAATTGATTGGCTCAAAAGATATTATACCTAAAAAAAGATAGCTACAAGAAAAGGAAGAATCAAAAGCTCCAGAAGAAGCAATTCCAAATGATACAGTAAATGAAATTAATAATCAGATGTGGATAATGTTGTTCATGAAGAATCACAGTTACATAGAAACAATGGGATTTCAATAAATCATTGATGATATTTTCACTCTCAATATAACCCTTAACATCGTGCAAGGTGATGAAGATTGCAAACCATAATCTGTCAAAGATTGTAAAGAAAGAAATGATGGACAAAATCGAAGACGACTATATGTTGGTACAGTTTGCACTAATAGTCAAACTCATATTTTAATGTATGATAAATAGGTTAAAGTTAGGTTTGTTGTTATTTAACCTTGTTACCAAGTGTGCAAGATTGAAAGGCTTAGGACCTGACACCATGCTAAAGTCTAGGGTGGTTAAGTCCTAGCAGGAAGTCTAGTTGTGTAACACCCCACTAAAATTCCCTTCAATATTATCCCTAATATTGAGTAGGATTGCATGAATAATAGCCATATTGAGTATGATTCATGAATGATAGTTAGAGTTGTGGAATTTTAGTGTAAGTGTTAATAGGCCTTATATGGGCTCTCAATGGTGGAAATTCCTAATGGGTCTTAAATAGCACTTCATTAGTTATCCTAATGGGCCCCATGAGGATAAAAGAAATAACATATTATGTAATGGGCCTTACTTTAGATGGGCTTGCAAAAGAATAAAAAAAAATGAAATGATGTAGGTGCCAAGGATCTAACCTTGGACCTTAGAGATGTTGTAACCCTTAAGAATGCAAATATAACCAATTCACCTAGCAAGGGAGTGCTATTAAGAGGATAAAGGAAATTATAGATAGGTGTAAGGATAAGGGAGATGAAGAGGCACCATGGAGGATGAAGAGTCACCATGGAAGGAAAAGGGTCACCATGGAAAATGAAGAGGCATATTCTTCATTTACTATAAGAAGATGAGGAAAGAAAAAAATGTCATAAGGCATTTTCTCCTCCTTCTCATTACCAAAACCACCCAAGCCCTTTCTCCATCAAGAAAATTCTCTCCAAGAAGATCTAGTGAAGGCTTTGGGTTTGTGAAGCAAAGGGAAGAGCCAAGGAGCAAGAAGTTCTTTCTTTCTCCTTCTAGGTGATATATTTTGTTTGGAAATCTTTAGCACAAGGGTAAGACTCCCCTCACCTACAACATAATAGCTTATATACGTTTTGTTTATGTTCTTGTATGATCTTGCGATGTATTGCTAAAAATCGTGAAGTTTTTCCCTATGAGTGGATTTTGGCCAAGCATGGATTTAGGGCCTAGGTTTGTGTTTGAGGCTATCTAATGACTCCAATGTTTTCTTGATGTTAAGTTATGAGTTATGATGAAAAAAAAAGATGAAGCAAAAAGACCCTTAAATGTTTAGGCCAAGGCTCTCAAGAAGCCATAGGCTTTTTGGCCATAAGAAGATGTTTGGGTTCTTTTTGACTAGCTAATGATTTTTAATTCCTTGTTAATGTTTGTTTAAGGGTTTTATATATATTTTAGGCCATGTTTCCCCTCTGAACATGTTCGGTTAATACCCTAAATAAGGGCAAAAAAAATGAGTTAATGATGTCATGTTACTTGCTAATGCTTCCTAGTGTTAGAGTATGTATTATATGCATGTTGTATGAATCAATTGCTTTTGTTTTTGTCATTTTCATGTTGATAAGAACCTTATAAGTTTCTGATCAGTTTCTTAAATTAGGTTTTAGGATGGGTTAAGGTCACTACTTCACTTGATAATGTCTCTTGGTAATAGGAAATTCAATGTCTGTATGTTGTATGAGTTGTAAGATGTTGTGTTGTATTTTTATGCCATGATAACCCTATCTAAATGTTTTGATCAGTAGAGTATATGATGAATTAAGGTTGAATTAAAGGTATCCATGTTTCATTATGCCATGATAGATGAAAAGAAAAAAAAGAGTTAAAGATGCCATATTACTTGCTAACATTTCCTAGTGTTGGAATATATATTATATGCATGTTGTATGAATCAATTGTTCTTATTTCTTTGATATTTTCATGTTGATATGAACTTTAGAAGTTTATGATCAGTACCTTAAATTGGGTTTTAAGATGGGTTAAGGTCACTACTTCACTTGATAATGTCTCTTGGTAATAGGATATTCAATGTATGCATGTTGTATGAGTTGTAAGATGTTGGGTTGTGTTTTTATGCCATGATAACCCTATCTAAATGTTTTTGACCAATAGAATATATGTGGAATTATGGTGGAATTAAAGGTATCCATGTTTCATTATGCCATGATAGATGAAAAAAATGGAACAAGTTCCCTAGATGTATTGTCCTTAGTTTTAAATTGAACATTATGTGTTTTATGAATCATGAATGATAAGTGAGCATGCTATGAATTTTCTTACCATGAAATTATGTTTTCACCATGCCATGTTCATGCTTAAAAGTTATGATGATATATATATGCTGTGAATGTATGCCCATGACATGTATGACATTATGAATAAAAGAATGTCTAAAGAGCAATTTCTAAGAAAAGAAAAGAAATGACGAACGCTATGCTAAAGAGAAATTGCTATGGAAAGGAAAGGAATCATGTATGCTATTTTACTTTATGTATTGGCTTGTACTGGATCTTGAAAAAGGTCCAAAGGGTGGGCTCCTAAGCAAGACCCCGGTTATGGACTACCGTAGTTGTCCCTAGGCTAGAGGTTGCCTAGTACCTTAGTAGGTCGGGATTAGCTACCTCGTACTCTACTAAGGGATGCGCGCAAATGATGAATGGGTACAAGCCAGGGATCCCAATGATGATGATATGTTAATGTTCAAAGTATTATATTATATATATTTTTCAAAGAGCATCCTTAATGTTTATGCACATGTTTATGTTTAATGATGTTGCATATGTTATGTTTAATGTTTATGCACATGTTTATGTTTAATGATATTGCATATGCTATGTTTAAGGTTTATGCACATGTTTATGTTTAATGATATTGCATATGCTATGTTTAATGTTTATGCACATGTTTATGTTTAATGATATTGCATATGTTATGCTTAATGTTTATGCACATGTTTATGTTTAATGATATTGCATATGCTATGTTTAATGTTTAGGCATATGTTTATGTTTAATGATATTGCATATGGTATGTTTAATGTTTATGCACATGTTTATGTTTAATGATATTGCATATGTTATGTCTAATGTTTATGCACATGACTATGTTTTAAAGATTATGCGAATGTTAGGTGCTTTAAGTATTTACTCATGTCATATGTCCTTAATAACGACACACATATTCATGTTTTAAGTGTTTATGATTATGTGCTTTAGATGCTTAAAGTATTTATTCATGTTATATGTTTATGTCAAATGATGTAGATTTCTACTTATATGTGATGTACGGATTTTGTGAGTAAGCAAGGAGCTTACTAAGCATTTTATACTTATAGTCTACCTTCTTATGTTGTAGATCAAACTAAAGGGGAAGCAGCAGGAGGGCATGTGTGTGTGTGGCAGTGACTTGGGAGAACGATCCTACTATTGTCTTTACTCTTACTTATGGACTTATTTCTCATGGACTTAATGTTGCTACTTATAAACTGCATGTGTTTGTTCTTATGGTTACGCTTACTGCTTGTTGGAGTTGAAGTTCTTTATGATATACATGCTTAATGTAGAACTATATACTCTCTTGTTAAATATGCTATGCTATGATTCACATGCTTAAAGTAGTTTAGTTAGAAAGAAATTTATCCAATTGCATATGTTCATGATTTAGTATTATTTCCACTGCTATATTTACGCTTCATATGCAATAATGTACGAAAGAAAAAAAAAGTAACGCTTCGCACACGTAAGGGGCGGGCGTTACAAGTTGGGTCTGTGGGACCTGACAACTGGCTGAATTCCAGGTTGGTGGAGACCTGGCAGAAGTCCATTTGGGTCTGCGGGACCTGACAGTTGGCTGAAGACCTGGTCGGTTAAGAAGTTGAGTAAGTCTACATAAGGTAAGTAAGATAAGTCACTATAGGAGCAAAATCCGGTGAAGATGAGTCCTTGATGGGACTTTAGGTGTGATCCAGCTTAGAATCATTTTGGAGCTCTAAGCTGAGGCCTTTGAATAGATCCTGATTTTAGAAAGACAGGATCTAATTAATACTCATTTCATTTACTCTATTTTATACTTTTGCTAACTTTATTTTGCAAAGTATACTTTGTTTTGGACTAACATATTTTGCAGGGTCTAAACTGTAAAATTTAGCCTAAGATTAACAGTGCCCGAGATGCCTCAGGTGGGACTGGAGGCACCCTTATTCACCGAGGGTGCCTCCATGCAATTGTCACTAAAGATGAGGTTTCGGCGAACTGAGGCGCCTCGGCTTAGATCCGAGGTGCCTCAGTTCCCAACTGAGGTGCCTTAGTTGGCATCGAAGGCACCTTCCAAAGGATAAGTTGCATAGGCTTCGGATCTGATGAGTTTTCATATCTAAGATGCCTCAGTTGGAAACTGAGACATCTTAGATTCCCTATATAAGGATAGTTCGAGGAGGCTTCGACATATAACGATTATTAAAGCTCAAGTGTACTTTATACAACTTCTACACTCTGTTCGTCAGCTCAAGCGATCATTCTGCTTCCCCGTCTTCGTGTTGCGGCCCTACTATGACTTGACTATGATCGATCGCTACCGGAAGATCCATCCCAACACCCGAACATGACTAGAAGTCTACTACTGTGTTGGGTAACAAAAGTTTATTCTGTACCTTTAATATTGCAAAAAGGGAAGTGTAGGGTTGTTACACTTCTCGATTATTTATTTGTACTCGATCACTCTACTAGGAGTTTATCGATAGAGGATATTAGCGGATTGCTCGTTAGAAAGGTTCAACTAACCTGGGCCTTGGAGTAGCGAGTAGGAGTCGTCGAAGACTCCGAACCAAGTATAACCCTTGGTGTTTTGACTGCTTGTGTTTTTTGTAATCTCCACTATGCACTCATTTTTTTATTAATCTCTAAAAAGTCTTTAATTTTAAAAGACTTGTGATTCATCCCCTCCCCCCTCTCATGTACAATTGATCCTATAAGTGGTATTAGTCTTGTTCGCTCTGAATTGGTGCAAACACCATTCGAGCAGGGGGATTAATGTTGTTCTTTTTTTCACTTGCCATTTCAAAAATATATATTGTTTGTTTAAGAAAAATATTCTTATATTTTTTTTAATTTTGCATTCTTAGTTTTTCACCATTAGTCAGAATTGACATAATTACCTCTTTTGACAAATTTATCATTTTATTATTATTATTTTCAAAATTGGTGCAATACTAATTGAGTCGATTCATTTTCCAACCTTATTTCCATCCACATTGCTAATCCTAGACCTAGTTTTATGATTTTTTTTCTCTTTTTCATGTGTATAGAATCTAAATGTCCCATAAAGAAGGATGAAACATCTATGAACCTCCGCCGTATGATCATGAGGATTTTAACTACTAGAGGCAAGCAATGGAATCGAGCTTCATGAGAACTCAATGAAGCTAGAAGACCAAGTCGAATCTAAGTCTTAATACACAGAGTCAACCGCAATGTCAGACAAAAGAACTGGACCAGACCAAATTCATGGCTCTTGTAGCTACAGAGGAGGATCAAGTCAGAGTCGAATCTAGACATGAGACAAAACCAACAGAAAAAGCCAATAGAATTAGGGGTTGAATTCAAGGAAGGTCTAAATTACCAAAATACTCATGTTAGTAGTTATTTAAATGACATGCATGATGGACTAGATTTTTCTAGAAAACACCTTTAGAATAATGGATAAAAATTTAGATTTTAATCAAGGTCTTGATCAGATCAACATTAACCTTGATTTGGTCAAACAACAGTCAATTCAAATAAATTAATTAAAGACTTAAATCCTGATAAATCAAACTTAAATTTAACAAACATTAATTTTAAAAATTCAAATTAAAAAAATCTAGATCTAGAAAAAATCAATCTTTATCTTAATCAATTTTTTTTAAATCAAGATAAATCTAATGATTCAACTTTAATTAATTCTAATAATTCGAAGTTAATTAAATATCAAGATAAAGTTAAATAAACAAATTCAAAATTAACTAACAATTCAACTAAATTGAAAAATTCAAAACTAAAAAAATAAAAATTTAAATTCTAAAATAAAATATTAAACCCAAACATGTTAATAAATTCATAATTAAGACCTAATAATAATTTGAATATTACTTAAATTTCAAATGAAGATAGGATAAAAAATTCAACCAATTCAAAATTAAAAAAAAAATGTTAACTACATGATTTTAAAATTAAATTCAAATCAAAGGATATATGATTTAGGGGTATGAACCAATTTAATTGGCATCTCAAAATCAACTCTTACCCATTAGAGTAACTAGGACTAGTTAACTAAGGAATAAGTCTTAACTTAAAAGATTAAGGACCAATATTAAGCTCTCTAGGTACAGTCAAATAGGAAAGTTCTATCCAAGGCATATGATTACTTCTAATGATGTTAGGTGACTCACCATAGTCTTGGAGCTTATCCAAGAAAGTTCATTGGGGAATCCAAAGTTATACTTAATCTAACTCAAGCTAAGACAACCCCTAAATAATGAACTAACTTATCTCACAAAAATATAGGTTTACCTTAGTTGAAAATTTAGACTTGAGTGAGATGAATAAGGATAACCTAATTCGAATCTTTTGATTAATACTTTAATTCAAATCTCAATCTTAATTTTACCTTAATTCAATTTTAACCTTAATTAAAATTTTACCTTAACTTAATTTTAATCTTAATTAAATAATTTAACATTAATTAAAACCTCAATGACACTTTAAATAAATCATAATTTAAATTAAACACTTAATCTAATTAAATTAACAATGATCCAAATTAATGCATGATAAAATTTGAATTCTAAGCATCTCTTTGAAAACATAGGGTGTTAGATTGTATATATTTAAATTATTTGTTTATAGCTTTTAGGGAATTTTAGTCTTTATCCTTTTCAGTTTAGGGTTTCTTAACCCATCTATATAAGGCTTTGTATTTCTTTTTTCTAAAATACTTTTGGATTTATCAAGATGGCTATTTTTTTTCTCAATTTTACATAGTATCAGAGCAAGATTCTTCATAGCTTTGATTATTCGATTGATGGGCTGTTAATTCGATCCACAATTTTCTAGCTTTGAGATTGTGGATAATTCGATTGAAGGTCCTCGTAAGTTTATTAAACTACCTGATTTGATTATTCTTATTATTCTAGTTCTTTTGCTTCTTGTGTCACCTCTATTCATCATCATTCTGAGCCATTATCCTTAGAGAAGTTATTGATAACCCACTTTGGCAGAATGCTATGGACGAGGAATTAAATGCTCTGCATCATACATATACTTGGGATCTAGCACCTCTACCACCAGGAAAATGCGCCATTAGTTCTCGTTGAGTCTATAAGATCAAAACTAAATTTGATGGTTCTATCGAACGATATAAAGCTCTTCTTATTGCTAAAGGTTACTCTTAGAAGTATGACATGGATTATGAGAAAACTTTTATCCTTGTTCCTAAAATGACTGTCATTCATATCTTAATTGTTGTTGCCTCTATTCATCGATGGAAAATATCTCAGATGGATGTCAAGATACCTTCTTAAATGGTGATCTTCAAGAAAATGTATATGATGCCTCCTCCTAGAGTTGCTAACCAAGCTGGTGAAGTTTGCATGCTTCACAAAGCTCTTTATGGGGTCAAACAAGCATCTTGTGCTTGGTTTATGAAGTTCTCCACGATGATAATCTCTCTTGGCTTTCATCCTAGTAATCATGATTTGACTTTATTTGCCAAGTGTAGGCATACAAGTTGTATTCTTTTATCTTTATATGTGAATAACATAATAATTACTAGTGATGACTTTGATGGAATTAAGTCTTTGAAGTTTGAATTAGCTCGTTGCTTTGCTATGAAAGACTTGGGTTTACTATGCTATTATTTGGGGATTAAAATCTCCTTTTCTCCAAAGGTTATCTCTTGTCTCAGTCAAAATATATAGCTAATCTATTTAAGCATGTGCATCTCACTAACAACTGGGTAGTTAATACTCTCCTTGAGACTAATGCTCGGTACTCTCTATCAGATGGTTCTCCTTTACCAAATCCTAGCCTCTATCGTATAGTTGTGGAAAGCTTAGTTTATCTCACTGTGACTCATCCTGACGTTGCGTATGATATGCGTGTGGTTAGTTAGTTTTTCGTTGCACCTATCATATTTCATTGGGCTGCTGTTCTTCGTATTCTCCGATATCTTTAGGGAACTCAATTTCAGCTTCTACTTCCTCGTTAGAGTTGTGTGCATACTCTGATACTGATTGGGCAGGTGACTCTATGGAAGGTACATCCACCACCGGCTTTTATATTTTTCCTAGAGATTCACTTATCTCTTGGAAGAGTATGAAGCAAGATGTTATTTCCATATCCTCCACAGAAGCTAAGTATCGGGCCATGACTACCACCACTTGTGAGATTGTTTGATTACGTTGGTTGTTTGTAGATATGAGAATTTTTCTTCAACAAGCTACTTCTCTTCATTGTAATAATCAGAGTCTCATTCAGATTGCCCGCAGTATAGTTGTTCATAAGAGAATGAAGCATATTAAGATTGATTGTCATTTCACTCATCATTATGTACAGCTTGACACTATCATGCTGCCTTTTATTCCTTCCTCGTTACAAATAGTTGATATGTTTACCAAGGCTCATTCCGCTTCACGCTTTCATTTTTTTGACAAACTCTCAATGCTTCTAGAAGTAGCATCGTGAGTTTAAGAGGGATGTTAGATTGTATATATTTTAATTATTTGTTTATAGTTTTTAGGGCATTTTAGTCTTTTTCCTTTTCAGTTTAGGATTTAGAGTTTATTAACCCATCTATATAAGGCTTTGTATTCCTTTTTTTAAAACACTTTTGGATTTATCAAGACGACAATTTTTTCTTTTCTCAATTTCCATATAGGGTTACCTTGTTTGAACAATTAGAATGGGTGAGATGCTAGAAAAAATAAACTGAAAATATCTATTGTTTTATCAAGTACATAAGTTTTTCAAAACAACACATTTTCTAAAAAATAAGTATTATCAACACTAAAACTCCTAAGCACTTAGATAGATTTCTTTAGCTAACAAAGGTAACTAGGATGTGTAAGTACCCCAGGTTGATTTTGATGTGGTCAATTGAGTTAAGTTAGGTCCTGTTGTGTTTCGATCCCTGTGTTTAAGTATGCAGGAGCTTGGAAGCGTAGAAAGTCGAGCGGAAGACTCAGTGGTCGAGAAGGATGGCACGGGAAGGGAGATGACGGGCTCGGTGCATCTGAGGGATGCGGAGGTCTGTGGAAGAGTATGCCGGTGGAGCAAGAAAGATGCGCGCGATGTCTGAGGGATTAGAAGATGGGCGGAAGCATGCTCGAGGAGAAGGCCGAAGGAGGGTTCGGGTGAGCCTGACTCTGGAAGGTCCGAAATCACCCAGAACTCAAACCCACTCGGGCTGACCCAAACCCACTCGGGCGTTCGAGATCACTCGGGTGCCTGTGAATGAGGGTGCCCCTATTCCCGGAAGCCACTATGCATACAGGCACCCGAGATGTGAAAACTCATCCAGACTTAGCCGTTTGCGAACGTTGCACAACAAATAACATTCAAGTCACATGTCAGGTGCCCTCAAGCACTCGGGCGCCCCTATTATGCCACGTCAATATTCGGATAGAGTTGACCAGGGCTATAAATAGGCCCCCAGAGCTTAGTTCCAAAGCATTAATCATGGTAATCAAATTTCTTTCTAGTTTTTGTCTGTTTTTCTGAGCTTTTTCACTGTTTAAGAGGCTTCTCTGTCCGAAGGAGTTATTCAGGAGAATTGCGCTTCATTTTGCCTTGGATTAGTAACCGTCCTAGTTGCAAACCAAGTAATTGTCTGGCCTCTTTCTTTTTCAGTATTGTTTCATTTTAATGTTATTATTTTTGTGAACTAACTTCCATTTTTGTTGGGAAAAACAAAAGATAGTCTTATATTTTTCAGAAGCAATTCAGCCTCCCTCTTGCCAACCGCACAATCGCCTTCAGGATTTATTAGGTTAAGAGGGAGGAGAGGTTGAAATACCTTGAAAATATTTTAAAAATTTTAAAAAATCTTTACACTTATTCTTTTTAAAAAAAATATTTTGAAAATATTTTCAAAAATCTTTTGAATAATATCTCAAAAATATTTTTGAAAATTCTTTTAAGGACTTAGATAACATCTGTGAAAATCTTTTTGAAAAAGTATTAGAAACATTTCTTAAAAATATTGTTTTGAAAAATACATGTCTTTTTAACGTATTTGAATGCATTAACTTAATTTCTCTTTTAGTTTTGGATTTATCCCTGAGATACAATAGAAAATTTACTTTGTAGTTAACAATAAATCCTAAGTGTGTGTCAAGTTAAGGAGGAGTCTGAATTGAAAGATCAAAATATTCTTTTCAATATCCTTAAAAAATATCTTTGTAAAATCTTTTAAAAAATTGTCTTTGAAAAAAGAAGATATTTTTTTAGAAAACCCTTTGAAAATATTTCTGAAAACACACTCTGAAAATTATTTTTTCTTTAAAATAACTCTTTTAGAAAATAGGCTCTTAGCATATTTTTGAGCATATTTTTGAAAATGCATATGTTGAAAATATTTTTTTGAAATATACTTTTGAAAATTTCTTAAAATGCTTTGAAAAATTTAACTTTGATCGTTAAATTTGGATCTACCTCTAAAACACATAGAAAAGTTTTCCTTGTAGTTAACAAATGTTGGATCGATTCGGTACGCTAGAGGGGGGTGAATAGCATTTTTCAGCTTCTTCTTCCTACGTTGTTAGTTTCACAAGTGGAAATACAATAAAACAATAAACTAACAACAAGAACAATGCTAACAAACCAGATTTACTTGGTATCCACCCCGAAGGGTGACTAATCCAAGAATCCGTCGGTGGATCACTCCCCGGATAACCTCCGGCTAGCCCTTGTCGCTCCTTGTGGGTGGAGAAACCTCGCCACAATCACCTTGACAATATCCGGCCACAACAGGCTACTAACAAGCTTTGACCAAGCAAGTTTCGCCAAGAGTCTCAGCCAAAATGAAGCTCCCTTTAAATAGGACTTAAGGCTGACAACTCGCCACCAATCGACTGCCCCTAGGGTCGTCGACTACCCCCAGCAAAATCCGACCGTTATATGCCTAACGTTCGAATTTTGACTGCCACCAGTCGACTGCTCCCAGGGCAGTCGACTGGTCCAGGGTCCAGAACCTTTCTGTGAGTTTTATCAGTCGACTGCCCCAATGGAAGTCGACTGCCCCACTCACACACCTAGGGTTTCCCTTCCCAAGTACACTTCTCTCAGTACTCGAACCCTAGGATTTCCCGAGTATAATCACACAGCACTCGTACCCTCATGACTCGACTGACTCCTCACTAGCAGCGTCGACTATTGCCTTCGCGCCCTCTTCATCTTTGGCTCCTGTCCCTCGGATGCACGCAAGCCTCCAGCTTGACTCCATGTCATCCTTCACGCATGCCTCGAAGTCCGCACCCCTCAGCTCATCGTCCCTGCTCTCCAAGGTCCCTCGGGTGCACACAAGCCTCCAGCTTGTCTCCATGCCACCCTTCACCGTACCGAGGTCGTCCAGCCAACTCAATATGTGTAAACTTGCAATCTTGCACACTCAATTACACATATTAGTACACAAGGGAAACCTAACTTAAACCCTTTGCCCAAACATCAAAACTCATGGTCACTCCAGACCACAGATTGCCTCAACAACAAAGACTCCTGAGGTTAGTCAAGTTGAAGGGGACTTCTGATTAAAAGATCATATATAATTTTCAAAATTGTTTGAAAAATTATATTTCTTTTGAAAATCTTTTAATGTTTATTGAAAATATTTAGAAAGGTAAATTCAAAGCGTATTTTCACATTCCAAGTTATTCAAAGTGTTTTCAAAAATAAAAACTCATTGTTGGTGCAAAAATAACTAACGAACCTTAGGTGTTTTTCTCATGTCTCAAAGGAAAAGAGTAACCTTAAAAGTTAAATATATTTTGAATCTCCCAAACATGATATAAAACCTTTGAAAATTCATTTGAAAATATTTTTTAAAAAATGTATTAGTGTTGAAAATATTGTTGGCCTTAGATAAGTATATGTGAAAATATTCTTTGAAAAACGCCTTAGAAATTTTGTGAAAGCATCTTGAAATTATACCTTGAAAATAATTGTGTGAAAATGTCTTAAAATTCTACTCTTGAAAAATATTGGTAGCTTTGAAAAGTATTGCATAATTTTTGAAAAATATTTAAAAAATCATCCTGCAATTTTGGAATTACCCTTCAAAATTAATAGCATTATTTTTTTATATTTACCTGAAATATTTTCTATGTTTTTTTGGACATTTACCTTTAAATATTGTTATGAAAATCCCATGAAAAATGTTTTCAACATACTATTGTGAAATGCTTGAACAATTGATGATTGTTTTGACATCACAAAGTCATTTTTGAAATACCACTTGATCATACTTAAAAAAGATTTATTTTTAAAAATTCTGAAAATGCCTTAATAGTTGTTACATTCTTTTAAATTATTTCAGTCATTTAAAAATGCTGAAAAAAAATCTAAACTTGATATTGAAAATATTTTGATTTCAAAATACTTATTTTTCAAAAGATCTTTAAAAATGAAAAATACCTTAGTTTGAAAATGTTTATCTTTCAAAAGATCTTTTTGAAAATTTATTTAAAATATTTCTTCAAAAAATCTTAGAATTGGATCAGAAAATTTCTTTGTCTTGGTCGTAGAAATTAATTTTAAACTTAAAATATTGTAAATAATTTTCTTAGCCTTAGAAGTTATGTTTCTAATTGAAAAATACATTGAAAAATTTTCTTTGAAAAAGGTTTTGAAAATCATCTTTGAAAATGCTTAGAAAGATTATAGTTATTTTGATGCCTTAGAAATGTTCAAAAGTAGGGTTTTAACCTAGAAATTTATTTTTCAATTAGAAAAATGATTGACATAATTTGCAAATTTTTGGAAAATCTTTTAAGTATTTGAAAACTCATTCTGGAAAATCCTTTTCGCTTACAAAATCTTTTGAAAATTTATTTTAGAAATTTATTCCTTAAAAATATTTTTTCTGAAAATGTCTTAACATTTATGTTTTTAAAACTTAGTTTCCAAAAAGTTATTGAAAAATCTAAGATTCCCTTACATGATATTTTTGGAAGAAGAGTTTTTTGAATTAGACTTTTTCTAAAAATGTAACGCCCGAAAATTCTCAAACCTAATTTTAGAAATATCCTAGAATTAATTCTGAATTTATGGATATTTTTATAGAATTTTTCCATGGACAAATAATGCAAAAATGAATAAAAATAGAATGCGCAGTAAAAAAATTTAAGTGGGATTTGAACCCTAGACCTGTACATGAGAAGAGAATAGACTTACCAAGTAGGCTAATCTATTTTCATTAAAATAGAATAGAGGGAAGGATACATAAGGTAAAGTTAGTTAAATTTTTCCGTAAGTATAAAAGGGGAACTTAGGGTTTTTATATTCATTCTTTTCCTCACATCTTCTCACCGCCGACTCTCTCTCTCTCTCTCGCGATTTTTCTTCCTCTCCTCCTCTTCTCTTGTCGCCCAAGACAAAGGGAAAGCAAAGGGAAGGTCTCAAGAGGCCCTATTCTCTACAGGGACCCTCGTAGACGCGAGGAGAACGCCAAGAAGCAAGAAGAACATTGTAGTTCGACGTTCCCTAAGGAATTTCAGATTTTATTTGTAAGAAAACCTAGCGCAGGATGTAAGTACCCCTCACCTGCAGTATAAGTAGTTTCGGTTGAGTTGTCGTATGCTTTATTTCCTTATATGTATGTTTTACGATTAGAAATCGTAAATTATGAACAAGCACGTTGTATTACTCTTCAGTTTTGGGTCAAGGAGTACGTGAAGTGTTTGTTAAATTTTTCAGTTCAGTTAATGCAATAGAAAGCATTAGAGAATAGAAATTCTTGCTTCAGTTTATGATTGGGACCAAGGTCCAACGGGATGAACTCCTAGTTGCCCCTAGGTTTAGATAACCTAGTAAAAGCAAGAATCAGAAGAGAAAAAAAAAGTATAAATGAACTATTTTATTTTCAGTTGGCATTGTACCGGACTTCGGTCCAGGGATAGGCTCCAAGTTGCCTCTAGGTTTAGATAACCTAGTATGGGATGGGCTCCTAGTTGCCCCTAGGTTTAGATAACCTAGTAGAACCCTAATGGATTCAGGATTTGCTACCTCGGGTTTATTAGGGATGCGTGCACAGTTGGTACATTGCCGGGCTCACAGCAGTTGATTATTACTTTCACCTACTATATGTACTTAGTTTTCAGAAATTCATTTTAGTATGTGGTGAATTTAATAATTAGTTTTATGTTAGTTGGTTTCAGTTTCAGTTCAGATATATATGTCATGCTATAGCGTAGTTTTCAGCTTCAGTTTAGTATATGCCATGTCTCAGTTTTTTGCCATGACATTTAATGACATGTATTTTAGCATGAGCATAACATGATTGTTTATGAACATGAGCGTGTATTTGCATAGCATGTTTTGAAAAGCATAATCCGAGATCTTATAGTTTTGTGAGGTTAGATGATACTTACTAAGCTTTATGCTTATTAGTTTGCATTTCCTTATGCTGCAGATACAGGTAAAGGAAAGCACTAGTAGCGGAGGCGGCGGGCTTGATGCAAAGTGTGTGTGATGGTGGAGTTGGAATAAAAGTCTTCGGAACTTGCAAAGCATAGAAATAATCCTTTTTATGCTTCTTTAGTCATTCCGCAATATATTATGAGAACTATGTATGAACTTGTTTAGACTCTTTAATTGTGGTGCCTAGTGTACCTAAAGTGGTTTATTTACCTGATTTAATATTTGTTTAGTGGATGTTGAATGATATGAGTTACTACTTGTAATATGGTGATTTAGATCCATGCTTAAGCTTTAGGGGTAAGAACTTGATACTTTTGATCCACATGCTAAATACTTAAGATATGCTTGTTCTAAGATTAATGCACCATATAGAATGACATGTAGTAGCTAAGGATGCCTTTAGATAGGAATACTGAATAGTTTCAATAAGAAGTTGATACGAACTTGGCACATTCATGTTATGCTTCTACATGTCATTTTTGTGATTTCTAAGTTGCTATACATGCTAGAAACCCTCCAAAAACACGTAATAAATGCCCTGGAATAGTTGTGGAACTTTATTTATGTCATTATGCTTGTTAGATATGATTTTGGTACATTGTAGCTCAAGTTTGATAAGTTCTGGAAATCTGAAAGCTGGAATTTCAGAGCTACTAGTTGACTGGGAAAACACCAGTTGACTGGTGTCGGCACAGAAACATTCTGTGGCCCGACCAGTCGACTGACATATATAGCAGTCGACTGGTACTGTGTAAAACAAAGGTGGTGTAGAGTAGCTAGTTAGTGCTTTAGCCATGCAATGCAGAGGTTGGTGGATCAAATCTTGCCAAGCTAATAAAATTAAAGTTTTTGTTTTATTTTGGCTGGTTAGTACTTTCAACATGATTATGAATTGTTAGTTCAGTAAATAGCGAAATAAGTTTTTTTAAAATTCCCCCAGTTGGTTTAGCATCTGGAAAACAAGATTAGTTAATCAGTCAGCCAGTTAGTAGTAGCGATCCTCCTTAAAGCTTAGTACCAGAAGGCGGGTCGTTACAAAAAATGCCTTAGAAGTCTTTGAAGATATTTTGAAAATATGTTTTAAAGTTTATTCTTAAAAATTATTCCTATAGGTCTTTGACTTAGAATAAATTTAAGACTTCTTTTTTGAACTTAGATTTTTTCCTTGAAAATATATTGAATAAATGATCTTGAAAAATTATATTGATATTTGATTAAGTTACTCGCCAAAAATAGATTCAACTTTAACTTGTTGACTATGCCTATTTTACAATGTTAGTAATCATGATTGATTGTTACTTATTGTTATTTTTGATGAATGACAAAGGGAGAGGGTAAGGGTTAAAGACTAGAAAATATAAAACTAGTAACCCAAATAGCATTTACTTGCATCATCATGTTTACTCATTATGCTGTTATCATGTTTTTTATCTAACTTTAACTAGGTTGTTATTACATTAAAAATGGGAAGATGTTTAGTGCAATTTGCACTAATAGTCAAACTCAGATTTTGATGTATGAAAATAGGTTAAAGATAAGTTTGTTGTTATTTAACTTTGTTACCAAGTGTGCAGGATTGAAATACTTAGGACCTAACACCATGCTAAAGTCTAGGGTGGTTGAGTCCAGACAATAAGTTCAGTTGGGTCTACTGGGACCTGACAATTACCTGAAGCCTAGGTTGGTGGAGACCTAGCATGAAGTCTAGCTAGGTCCGTGAGACTTGACAGTTGGCTAAAGACCTAGTGGTTTAAAAAGCTGAGTAAGTCTGCATAAGGTAAGTAAGATAAGTCACTAGAGGAGCGAAATCCAGTGAAGATGAGTCCCCAGTGGAACTTTAGATGTGGTCCAGCTTAGAACCATTTCGGAGCTCTAAGATGAGGCCTTTGACTAGATCTTGGTCTTGGGAAGACAGGATCTAATTAATACTCATTTCATTTACTCTGTTTTATACTTGTGCTAGCATTATTTTGCAAGGTATACTTTGTTTTGGACTAACATATTTTGCAAGGTCTAAACTGCAAAATTCACCCTCATATGAACAATGTCTGAGGCACCTTAAGTGGGATCTAAGGCATCTCAATTGAGACTAGAAGCACCCTCGGTGGTTGATACCTTGGCGCAGTTGCTATTGAAGATGAGATTTTGGCAGATTGAAGTGCCTCAGCTTGGGCCTGAGACGCCTCAATTTGGAACTATGGTGCCTTAGTTGGGATCGGAGGCGACTTCTAAAGGATAAGCTACACAGGCTTCAGATTTGATGTGTTTTCAGATCTGAGGGGCCTCAGATGTCCCATATAAGTATAGTTCGAGGAGGCTTTGATAGATAACGATTATTAAAGTTCAAGTGTTCTTTATACCCTTCTTCACTCCATTCTTGAGCTCAAGTGATCGTTCTGCTTCCCCGTCTTCATGCTACCGCCCTACTATGACTCAACTACGATCGACCACTACCGGAAACCAATTCCAACACCTGAATGCGACTAGAAGCCTATTACTATGTTGGGTAACGAAAGTTTATTTCTATATTATTAATATTGCAACAAGAGAAGTGCAAGGTTGTTACACTTCTCGATTATTTATTTGTACTTGATCATGTTGGGGCAATCTATGGTCCGGAGTGACCATGTGTTTTGATGTTTGGGCAAAGGGTTTAAGTTAGGTTCACGCTTGTATTTGATATGTGTATTTGAGTGTGTAGGCTTGCAGAATATACATGGACTTAGCTGGACGGCTTCGGGTACGGTGAAGGATGGCATGGAGGTAAGTCGTGGGATTGTGTGCGCATCTGAGGGACCATGGATATAGCAGGGACGATGAGTCGAGGAACGCGAACTTCAAGCCATGCATGAAGGATGACATGGAGGCAAGCCAGGGGCTTGTGTGCACATCTAAGGGACGGGAGCCGAAGATGAAGAGGGCACGAAGGCAACAGATCGAGGCTGCTGGTGAAGAGTCTGCTAGGTCGTGAGGGTTCGAGTGCTGAGGGAAATGTACTCGGGAAATCCTAGGGTTCGAGTGCTGAGAGAAGTGTACTCGAGAAGTGTTAGTATTGTAAGAGAAGTGTCCTAAAGCAATCGCCTTATGATTGTAATCATTTATTTTAATAAATGAATATTCACTATTTGAGTATACATGTTTGTGTATTTGATTAAGATCTTAAACTCATTTACTGAATGTCCGTAATACAATTCACAGCATGAGAGAATTTGTGATGAATTCACAACTAGTGATTATCTCTACATGTGGAATTATGAAGTATTGAAATTGTCCCTAGTCGATGAATTGATAAATACGGACACTATCAATTCTGTTGAGACTAGCATGGGTTATTCTCTAATCAGCTGATTCTCACTGGCTGGAGACATTGGGATGTCCGGAGATAAACATGAATGCTAGTTAAGGGAACTAGTTCATTGGAGTGACTGGTTGTAAAACTTCATATGGTAATCTACATATAGATATGTCAATGAAGATCTTACTGCAGCTTAAGTGCGATGTTCCTTTGACTTGCGGTGTTCAAGTCATCTTGGTCATGGAGACTTATACTTTGACATCTTAAGCAAGCATCTCTAAGGAGGTGTGGACCCAGGATGATTGGGTATAAGCCGAAGTGCCCGAAGATGTTTGAACAGCCTACAAAGGATTCACCACTCCTTGCGAGGAGATGTATACCCAAGGCCTATCGTCAGATTGTTACTCGAAGCCTCTGGCCAGAGCATCACATGTTGAGAGTATGAATCTCTCAGATACATGAGAGTAACTAGAATTCGTAGGACGAGAAAAACATTACTTGGGCTAGGTGTGACGTAGTCAGCCTAGTGGGGACTGACACACATAGATCGTGTCCTGAACCAAGTGGGTATAACATGGTGAAGGGAATTTGGCACGACTCATTATAGCTGCTGAAGGGTTTCAGAATTATTTCTGAGGTCAACCGTTGATCTTTCGATTAATTGGGGGTCATGATGTACTACTAGGTGCCACTCATGATCGTTCTATAATTGGTTGATTATAGACGGCCAACATAAATCGAAAGCCTATTTAGTCACACGCACTACGAGTAATCCGAGGGATTTAAAACGAGTTGAAAAATTAGATTTTCCGATCAAGAGAGATAAGTCGAATCTGAATTTTTCAGAGATGCATCGGAAGCATAAAATGGTTAAGTCTTTTGAAGACTTATTGGACGAATTAAATGAATTTAATTCATATGGTCTTGGCTTGGGTTTGGCTGGCCAAAGAGGGTCCCCACCCTCTTTGTTTGGCCGGCCACATCAAAAGGGGAGAACCAAATTGTTTGGTTCAATTTATAAAATAAACCAAGTGTGGTTTGTTTTATAAAATTATGGATGATATAAATTTTAAAATAAACCAAAGTTTGGTTTATTTTTCATGGAAATTAAAATGAACCATGGATTGGTTTATTTTATTTTATAAAATCAATAATGGATTGATTTACCATGATAAAGAAATTTATATAAAGAAATTTATTTTTCATGAAAATTAAAATGAACCATAGATTGGTTTATTTTATTTTATAAAATCAATAATGGATTGATTTACCATGATAAAGAAATTTATATAAAGGAATTTATATAAAGAAATTTATATAAAGAAATTTATATAAAGAAATTTCTTTCCATAAGAAAAAAAGGGAGACATGGTTGCTTTTATCATAAATTAAATTATGATAAAAACTTGGCATGATGGAATAAATCATAGAAAAATTTATATGATAAATTTCTTATAAAAATTTATTCCATATAAAGGAGACTTGGCGATTGAGAGGCTACTATATAAAGGAACCAAGGCAAGGCTTGGAAATCAATCTAAGAGATCTAGAAATAAGCCCTCTCTCTCTCTCCTTCTCTCCCTCTCCCTCCTTTAGTGCCGCCGACCCTAAAAGGAGGACCCCTTTGTTGCCGTGAGCTTCATCCACCAAGCAGCTGCCGAAGAAGAAGAAGAAGCGGGCGCAACTCCTTCCTTCCTCCCGGAATCTTGATTCCGTTCTTCATTTGGTGGTTAGTCTTCCCATCTCTCTCTTGGTATTCTTATCATGCCTTTGGAGAATCTAGTAGTTCTTGTCGGCACGAAACTCGTGGCTTTGCGAAGTCATTCCGAAGAAAATTCGGCGTGGATGCGAATAGAGGCGGAGCTTCCAAGGGACGCTTACGGTTGGATCTCGTCCCTTCCTTCGAGTTACGCGAGGTATTAAGTAAATTAGTTTACTTTCTGCAAAATTTTAATATATGATCATGTCTACACAATATAAGGTTGCATGCTTAGATGTGTGGTTAAATAATTTAGGAAATTATTTATGCTAAATCTTCCGCTGCACGTAATAAATTTTAAAATTATGAACCCGCATCAATGTTAACATGCACCCCGGTCCCAACAGGAAGGGGAACCTTAGGTGTGGAAATAGGGCAGTCGACTGGTGTCTGGGCAGTTGACTGGTAAATGCCAAAGAAAAATCAGTCGACTGCTAATGGGGCAGTTGTGACGACCGGACTTCTCTTAACTTTCTCTCTTAAGGCGGGCGCCACATTTACTGGACCTTAACTTTACCTTATCCTTAGCCTTAGGTTACACCTACTTGAGTCCCCTTAACTTGCTCTGAATTTTTTTTTCTTCCTTCCTTTTTTTTTCAAAAAAAAACAAAACAACTTTCATTTTATTTGCTTTGCCAGGATTTGACCCCTAGACCTCTTAGTTGTAACACTAAAGCACTAACCAGCTGCTCTACCCAGTTTTTCTTTAATGGTAGCAGTCGACTGCTATTATATCAGTCGACTGGTGTCAGTCGACTGGTATATGGTCAGTCGACTGCCATATCGAACAGAAGGTTCTGTTCGATATAGCAGTCGACTGGTATCTGAGCCAGTCGACTGGCACGCCTGAAACTGCAAATTTCAGACCTGAAAATCCCTTTCAAACATCCACAAATCACATACTATCACTTCGCATTAAGATATAACTTCAAATCTATCATATATACTAGTTTATTTGGCACATTGGCAACTCAAAACCAATCCAAACTCTTGAAATTGAAACTAATACGGAACTTAACCAAACTAACCAAGCATATGGAAAAACATAAGTAAACATCTTCAAGTTGTATCAACTTCTTACTCTATGCGGAAATTAAACACATTGGTTCACTCTTTACTATTCAAAACATAAAACTAAATGTTTCTAAATACCAAACTCTACTCATACTCAACCCAACGGATCTTTTACCCCGGTTCCACCTCCTCTGAACATCAATGCAAGTCCTGTCGCCTCCCAACTTACGCTTTCTCTTTTCCTTTATCTGCAATAGAAGGAAAATGCAACTAATAAGCACAATGCTTAGTAAGTAAATCCCTACTCACAAAATCATGATGTCAATACTAAACATGCTCATTTCGAAGAATGATTTAAAACTTTACTTACTTCAAAACTTACAACTAAACATGCTTACAACTTGAAACACTTTATCATGTTTGTTAATGTATCAAAGTACACAACTAACCGTGCTTACTACTTGAACTACTTTATCATGCTTGCATTGTATCAAGGTACACATATAATAATTAAACACTTTCTCAAAAAAGAAACTACTTGATCATACTTATATACTTGAAAATAAATAATCAACTTTCTCTTAGGCCTTGACATTGTACCATGGTATCGGCGTACCAATTGCGCGCTTTTCTAATAGGTTGCGAGGTAGCTAGCCACCGCACCCTATTAGAACTTTACTTTCTAACTTTCGATGGGCCTTACATTTGCCCGGTACATGTCTCTTTCTCAAAGTAAAATACTTTTCTTACTTACCATACTTAAACTTATCACTTTACTTATTTTTGCATATATTTTCATGCTCAAAACCTTTACTTTTCTCACTTTAACATTCCATCGAGCACCTTGTGTGCTCCTTAACTCAAGTTCACTTTTAGGTCTTTTCATAAGTATGAATACTCATCATGCTTGGCCTACATACATTCAATACAAACAAATTGAATTTCTAACATGATAAAACATGCAACTTTAATAGCTAAAACATAGAATAGCAAAACTCTCTTAACCATGCTTCTACTTTTCGAAAACTCGGGTTCTACAATGAGAATTTCGAAACGAAACTACTCCTATTGCAGGTGAGCGATTTACTTACATCGGTCTTGAAGAAAACTCACAAAAACAGGGAGAAAACTCCCTAACAAAATCTTTTCCCCTCCTTCTTGTGAAAAGCTTCCACCTTTAGCCCTAGGAAGCAATCCTAGGTCTTCTCTACTCAAGGGGGAAGGTGAAGAAGAAGGAGAAGAAGAAGAACCCTCGAATTCGCCTCCTCTCCTCGCCTCTCTTCCCTGTTCACGCGCCGACCACAACCCTAGCCTCCCCTTTCCAACGCGACTTAAGCAGCTTAATATACCTCTTAATGAAAAGGCTTAACTACACTACAACATTATTTCTCTCCTCTCTTTTCTGTGCTTGATACCCTAGCCCAGCTGGTTCGTTGGCTTCCCTTGCTCCCTGTGGTCGCGGGTTCAATCCCCCAGCTGCCCCTTTAATTGGTTTTTTTCCATTTTTTTTTTCCTTTTTTTTTTTCTTTTTCCAAAAATACCAAACGGACTCGAAAAATTCCATAAAAATATTCTAAAAATTCCTAAAAATATCTAGAATATTTCTAAACCATTTTTAAATAATTCTAAGGACTTTAAGAACTAAAAATGGAAATTTTGGGGCGTTACAATCCTCCCTACCTTATAAAAAGTTCGTCCTCGAACTTAGAACAGCTCTGGATACCTTTGCCTCATGCTCTCTTCTGATTCCCAAGTTGCCTCTTCATACTTCTGATTCAGCCATAAAACTTTCACTAGTGGTACCACTTTGTTCCTCAGCTTCTTATCTGCTCGATCTATTATCTGAATAGGTCGACTCTCATAACTGAGATCTTCTTGCACTTGTACCATCTGTGGCTCAATCACTTGGTTGGCATCTGGGATATGCTTCTTTAGCATTGAGACATGAAACACATTGTGTATTGCTGACATTTCTGAGGGTAGCTCCAACTCATAAGCTACTTTACCAACTCTCTTTATCACTGGGTAAGGTCCTACGTATCGAGGACTTAGCTTGCCTTTCTTACCAAATCTCATCACCCCCTTCATAGGTGCTACTTTGAGGAAAACTGTATCCCCAACTTCAAACTCTAACGGCCTACGACGTACATCTGCATAACTCTTCTGCCTACTCTGAGCAGTCTCTATCCTCTGGCGGATGCTCCTGATTGCTTCTGTGGTATCCTCTATAAGATCAGTCTGAGATCCCATTTCTTTCTTCTCACTACCTTCATACCAACAGAGGGGAGATCTGCACTTCCTACCATAAAGAGCTTCATAGGGTGCCATACCAATAGTGGCTTGGTAACTGTTGTTGTAGGCAAACTCAGCTAAACATAAATACTTGCACCAACTGCCCTTGAAGTCCAAAGCACAAGCTCTGAGCATATCTTCTAGTACCTGATTCACTCTCTCTGTCTGTCCATCGATAATCTCCACTCCATAATCTACTATCTCCTTCTGTAATGGTGGTGCCAATGATGATAAGGACATCAAAGTGGCACAAGTCTTTCTACTCAGTGCATCTGCTACTCTATTTGCCTTACCAGGGTGGTAAAGAATCTCACAGTCATAGTCCTTCACTAACTCAAGCCACCTTCGCTGTCTCATATTGAGGTCTTTCTGAGTGAAGAAATATTTCAGACTCTGGTGATCTGTATAAATCTTACACTGCACTCCATACAAGTAATGCCTCCATATCTTTAGAGCAAAGACTATAGCTGCCAACTCCAGATCATGAGTGGGGTAATTCTTTTCATAGTCCTTGAGTTGCCTGGAAGCATAAGCTATGACTTTGCCTTCTTGCATAAGGACTGCTCCTAGTCCTAGCTTTGATGCATCACTGTATATATCAAAGCTCTTATCACCTTCGGGTACTGTAAGGATAGGAGCGCTTGTTAGTCTCTTCTTCAACTCAAGAAAACTCTGCTCACAGTCTTCAGTCCACTCATACTTCTTATTCTTTCTGGTAAGGGATGTAAGTGGTGAAGCTATCTTTGAAAAGTCCTCCACAAACCTTCTGTAGTACCCTGCCAAACCCAGAAAACTTCTGATCTCACTAGCATTCTTTGGTTGACTCCAGTTACTAACTGCTTCAATCTTGGCTGGGTCTACCATAATACCTTCCTTGGAAATAATGTGGCCTAGGAAGGCCACCCGATCAAGCCAAAACTCACACTTTGAGAATTTGGCGTACAACTCCTTTTGGTGTAAGGTTTGCAACACTATCTTCAGGTGTTCTTCATGTTCTTGCTGAGTCTTTGAATACACTAGGATATCATCAATGAAGACAATAACGAACTTGTCCAGAAAATCCTTGAATACTCTATTCATTAGATCCATAAACGTCGCAGGGGCGTTTGTCACTCCAAAGGGCATAACCACAAACTCATAGTGCCCATATCTTGTACTGAAAGCAGTCCTTGGCACATCACTCTCCTTCACTCTGAGCTGATGGTAACCTGATCGCAGATCTATCTTGGAGAACACTGTAGCTCCCTTCAACTGATCAAATAAATCATCTATCCTTGGCAAAGGATATCTGTTCTTGATGGTTACCTTGTTCAAAGCTCGATAATCTATGCACATTCGCATAGATCCATCTTTCTTCTTGACGAACAGTACAGGAGCTCCCCAAGGTGAATGACTAGGGCGGATGAAACCCTTGTCAAGCAGCTCTTGCAATTGTTCTTGCAATTCTTTCAGTTCTGCTGGCGCCATGCGATAAGGTGCTTTCGAAATTGGGTTGGTTCCTGGGGCCAACTCAATTTCAAACTCAATTTCCCGATTGGGAGGGAGTCCTGGTAGCTCTTCAGGAAACACTTCAGGATAGTCACAGACTACTCTCACATCTTCTTTCTTTAATTCTTCCCTTTGACTTGCATCCACTATATGAGCTAGAAAACCAGAACATCCATTTTCTAACATCCTCTGAGCTTGTAAGGTAGATAAAAACCTTTTTGTCTTTCTCTTCGGGTCTCCAATAAATTCAAATGAAGGTTCTGCTTCTGGTGTAAACTTGACCTTTCTCTTGCGGCAGTCTATAGAAGCACTGTACTTGCTCAAGAAATCCATCCCTAAAATGACATCGTAATCCTTCATCTCAAGGATTACCAAGTCACTGTAGAGCTCTCGGTTGGAAATCCAGATTTGTACTGCCCTTAGCCTCTGGGTAGAGGCCATAACTTCTCCTGATGGTAGAGTTATTAGAAACTCCTGACTTAAACTCTCTGGTGGGATCCCTAGCTTTTTAGAGAATAGTATAGATACAAAAGAATGGGTTGCCCCAGTATCGAATAACACAATAGCATACTGAGATGAGATGAGTATTCGACCTGTGACCACAGTAGGAGCATTTGCCACATCTTCCTTGCTAATGGAGAAAATCCTGGCGTTGGTTGTGGCTGGTGGGGCTTCCATCCTCATCTGGCTGTAATAAGGTCCCTCCATAACTGGCTGCATCTGGTGCAGCTGAGCAGGTCCACCTCCGTACTGAAGAAACTGGGGTGGAGGTTGCTTTGCTTTAGGACAAGCCTTGGCCATGTGCCCTACTACTCCACATATATAGCAAGCTCCAACACTTGACTTGTTAGGGCAAGCCTTCATCATGTGTCCCTCTGCTCCACATATATGGCATCCACTCATGCCCTGACGACACGCTCCAGGATGTGTCTTTCCACACTTTGGGCAAGGAGGATACTTAGGCTGCTTGCTTGAGGTGCCTCCTTTATTTCCCTCAGAAGTCTTCTGGTCCCCCTGCTTTCTCTTGCTTGAATTCCCTTTCCAGTTCTGTTGATTCTGTGTACTCCCTTGGGACTTCTGAGCTGAGGTCTGTTGTTGTTGCGCCCGTGTAACCCTTATACTGTTTAAGTAGTGCTCAGTGATCAAAGCACTACTTACTAACTCCTCTGAAGTTTGTGGTCTGTTACCACTGCCGGCCACGTTCAAAGCTATCTGGGGCCTCAGCATCTTGAGCATCAGCCTAACTCTCTCCTTCTCAGTACTAACTAGCTCTGGGCACAAGCGAGCTAGTCGATTGAATTTCTTCACTGCTTCATCTACAGTCAGATCTCCTTGACGGAACTCAGTAAATTCATCATAGTGCTTGTTTGTCACTTTCATGTGAAAGTACTCTTCCAGAAATTCTGCTTCAAATTCGGCCCAGGTCATCTGATTCACATTCCTCTTAGCTTTCACTCTTTCCCACCACATCCTAGCATCTCCAGTAAGGCAGAAGGATGTGCACTTTATCTTCTCCACCTCGGGCCAGTCCAGTAACTCCATTATACTTTCCACCGTTTTGAACCATGCCTGAGCATCCCATGGTTCACTTGTGCCAGAAAAATTCTCGGGCTTCAGTCTCTGCCACTGGATCAGATATGCTTCCTGTCTCACTTCTCTTGTCAGAGGTACTGGGGGAGTCTCTGTCACCGCTGGTGTCGCTACTTGTGCCACTGGCGCCACTGGCGTGGCAACAGGGGTGGCTTGCTGATTAGCCATCAAGGCAGCAATGACTTGCTGCTGCTCAGCAAGTTGCCTCTGAAGCTGGGCCACCACTCCTTGAAGATCTGTGGGTGGTGCTGACTCAGTGGACTCCTGCTCTCTAGGAGTCTGCTCCTCATTTCGGACAGTTCTGGGACGTCCTCTTGCCATTCTCTTTCTCTATGGTGTATAGAAAATAAATAAGAAATAAATGCATATTATTTCTTACTAACTTGCTTCACTATCTCTATGCATACATTATCATATCATAGTAATACTATCATGCTTTTCTACTATCATGCACTTACTAATACTAGCAGTCAATAAAGAAAGCATATTAACAAAAACAAAACAACATTAAATTTCTTACTTGGTAGGCGGCAGGGTTGATGCTTGATGTCAGTGTGGCGGAAGGGTGGAGACCTGCTCTGATACCACTCTGTGACGACCCGACTTCTCTTAACTTTCTCTCTTAAGGCGGGCGCCACATTTACTGGACCTTAACTTTACCTTATCCTTAGCCTTAGGTTACACCTACTTGAGTCCCCTTAACTTGCTCTGAATTTTTTTTTCTTCCTTCTTTTTTTTTTCAAAAAAAAACAAAACAACTTTCATTTTATTTGCTTTGCCAGGATTTGACCCCTAGACCTCTTAGTTGTAACACTAAAGCACTAACCAGCTGCTCTACCCAGTTTTTCTTTAATGGTAGCAGTCGACTGCTATTATATCAGTCGACTGGTGTCAGTCGACTGGTATATGGTCAGTCGACTGCCATATCGAACAGAAGGTTCTGTTCGATATAGCAGTCGACTGGTATCTGAGCCAGTCGACTGGCACGCCTGAAACTGCAAATTTCAGACCTGAAAATCCCTTTCAAACATCCACAAATCACATACTATCACTTCGCATTAAGATATAACTTCAAATCTATCATATATACTAGTTTATTTGGCACATTGGCAACTCAAAACCAATCCAAACTCTTGAAATTGAAACTAATACGGAACTTAACCAAACTAACCAAGCATATGGAAAAACATAAGTAAACATCTTCAAGTTGTATCAACTTCTTACTCTATGCGGAAATTAAACACATTGGTTCACTCTTTACTATTCAAAACATAAAACTAAATGTTTCTAAATACCAAACTCTACTCATACTCAACCCAACGGATCTTTTACCCCGGTTCCACCTCCTCTGAACATCAATGCAAGTCCTGTCGCCTCCCAACTTACGCTTTCTCTTTTCCTTTATCTGCAATAGAAGGAAAATGCAACTAATAAGCACAATGCTTAGTAAGTAAATCCCTACTCACAAAATCATGATGTCAATACTAAACATGCTCATTTCGAAGAATGATTTAAAACTTTACTTACTTCAAAACTTACAACTAAACATGCTTACAACTTGAAACACTTTATCATGTTTGTTAATGTATCAAAGTACACAACTAACCGTGCTTACTACTTGAACTACTTTATCATGCTTGCATTGTATCAAGGTACACATATAATAATTAAACACTTTCTCAAAAAAGAAACTACTTGATCATACTTATATACTTGAAAATAAATAATCAACTTTCTCTTAGGCCTTGACATTGTACCATGGTATCGGTGTACCAATTGCGCGCTTTTCTAATAGGTTGCGAGGTAGCTAGCCACCGCACCCTATTAGAACTTTACTTTCTAACTTTCGATGGGCCTTACATTTGCCCGGTACATGTCTCTTTCTCAAAGTAAAATACTTTTCTTACTTACCATACTTAAACTTATCACTTTACTTATTTTTGCATATATTTTCATGCTCAAAACCTTTACTTTTCTCACTTTAACATTCCATCGAGCACCTTGTGTGCTCCTTAACTCAAATTCACTTTTAGGTCTTTTCATAAGTATGAATACTCATCATGCTTGGCCTACATACATTCAATACAAACAAATTGAATTTCTAACATGATAAAACATGCAACTTTAATAGCTAAAACATAGAATAGCAAAATTCTCTTAACCATGCTTCTACTTTTCGAAAACTGGGTTCTACAATGAGAATTTCGAAACGAAACTACTCCTATTGCAGGTGAGCGATTTACTTACATCGGTCTTGAAGAAAACTCACAAAAACAGGGAGAAAACTCCCTAACAAAATCTTTTCCCCTCCTTCTTGTGAAAAGCTTCCACCTTTAGCCCTAGGAAGCAATCCTAGGTCTTCTCTACTCAAGGGGAAGGTGAAGAAGAAGGAGAAGAAGAAGAACCCTCGAATTCGCCTCCTCTCCTCGCCTCTCTTCCCTGTTCACGCGCCGACCACAACCCTAGCCTCCCCTTTCCAACGCGACTTAAGCGGCTTAATATACCTCTTAATGAAAAGGCTTAACTACACTACAACATTATTTCTCTCCTCTCTTTTCTGTGCTTGATACCCTAGCCCAGCTGGTTCGTTGGCTTCCCTTGCTCCCTGTGGTCGCGGGTTCAATCCCCCAGCTGCCCCTTTAATTGGTTTTTTTCCATTTTTTTTTCCTTTTTTTTTCTTTTTCCAAAAATACCAAACGGACTCGAAAAATTCCATAAAAATATTCTAAAAATTCCTAAAAATATCTAGAATATTTCTAAACCATTTTTAAATAATTCTAAGGACTTTAAGAACTAAAAATGGAAATTTTGGGGCG
>JAGFNQ010009819.1:0-38554 GCA_024364735.1 Boesenbergia rotunda | reverse complement strand
TAATACTAGGAATACGACTGCACTCCCACTAACCTTCTTGTACACACAAGGTTCGTCAGGATTTTGTGAGAAATCAAACTCTTTGATTGTCTCATCAAAACGGATATTCCAGCTCCTTGATGCTTGCTTCAATCCATATATGGATCGTCGAAGCTTGCATACCTTGGTTTTATCAACCGATGTGAAACCTTCAGGTTGTATCATGTATACATCCTCAAGTAGGTTTCATTAAGGAAAGCTGTTTTCACATCCATTTGCCATATCTCATAATCATAATGAGCTGCTATGGCTAGGAGCATCCGAATGGATTTAAGCATAGCTACTGCCGAATAGGTTTCGTCATAATCAACTCCTTGTTTTTGACGATACCCTTTTGCCACTAATCTAGCCTTAAAGGTAACAACATTACCCTCCATGTCGGTTTTCTTCTTGAAAACCCACTTGCACCCTATGGGTTTAATCCCTTCAGGTGGGTTAACCAAGTCCCATACTTGATTTTCATACATGGAATCCATTTCCGACTTCATGGCCTCAAGCCATTTGTCCCTTTCTGAATTTTTCAGAACATCTTCATAACTGATAGGTTCGTCATCGCCAATGAGCAACACGTCGTTCGATTCACTTACGAGAAATCCGTATCTCTCTGGAATGTTGCGTGTCCTATCAGACCTACGAAGAGGAGGTGTAGTTTTAGGTTCAACTGATAGCTCATCACTATGAATTATCGGTTGTGGGCCTAGACTAGGTGTCTCTGTGATGTCTATTGGAGTTTCTTGAACTTCATCAAGTTCAATCCCACTCCCACTGTTTTCTTGCAAAAGAAATTCTTTCTCTAGAAATACAGCATGCCTTGAGACAAACACCTTTTGTTCCAAGGGATGATAGAATTGGTAACCCTTCGTTTCCTTAGGGTATCCAATAAATAGACATTTATCAGACTTAGCATCCAATTTGTCTGATACAACCCGCTTCACATAAGCAGGACAACCCCATATCTTAAGGTGAGTTAAGTGAGGTTTCTTACTATTCCAAATCTCATATGGAGTAGTAGAGACTACCTTGGTCGGGACTCTGTTTAGCAAGTAAACAGCTGTCTTAAGTGCATAGCCCCAAAAGGATTTTGGAAGAGTTGCATGATTCATCATAGACCTAACCATGTCCATCAGGGTTCGGTTGCGCCTCTCAGATACACCATTATGCTGTGGCGTATACGGCGGAGTCCATTGGGACAATATCCCATTGTCCCTTAGATAATCTTGAAACTCTTGACTTAAGTATTCACCACCTCGATCGGATCGAAGTATTTTAATACTTTTGCCAAGCTGTTTCTCTACTTCATTTCTGAACTCTTTGAATTTCTCAAAGGCTTCAGATTTGTGTTTCATCAAGAACACATACCCAAATCGTGAGTGATCATCGATGAAGGTGATGAAGTAGCTATAGCCTCCTTGTGAAAGAGTTGACATTGGTCCACATACATCGGTATGTATTAGACCAAGCAATTCTCCCACTGGATTACCTTTTCCGGGAAAGGGTAATTTGGTCATCTTGCCTTTTAAGCACGATTCGCATGTATCAAATGAACCGGGTTCAAATGATTCCAAAATTCCACATCGGTGTAATTCGGTCATGCGTTTCTTACTTATATGGCCAAGACGACAGTGCCACGTGTAGGAGTCTATTTGATTATCTATTCGAGCACGTTTGTTGCTTACTTCGATATTGAAAACGTCACTGGATAAATCTAACGTGTAGATGCCATTGCACAAAGTTCCATTCCCATAAAGAACGCCATTTAAAGTTATGTAACAACAATTGTTACTAAAAGTTAAATGATAACCTTTTTCATTCAAACATGAAATAGATACAATGTTCTTTATTAACGAAGGAACGAAATAACAATTATCCAATTCTAAGACACGTCCAGTTGGGAGCTTTAGCAAATATGTTCCGATGGCAATAGCAGCAATCCTTGCTCCATTTCCAACCCGCAAATTCGCTTCTCCCTTGACGAGCCTTCTTCTATTCCTTAGCCCCTGTATGTCATTACATATATGTGAGCTACACCCAGTATCAAGTACCCAGGTATCTGAGGAAATAGAGTGACATTCAATAACGAAGATACCTGAAGAGGATGGGGCATCGGATGCCTTCTTCTTCACGGACTCAAGATAAATCTTGCAGTTTCTTCGCCAGTGACCTTCCTTGCCACAGTGATGGCAAGTTCCTTTTGGTTTCTTTTCAGTTTTCTTGGCCTTTTTCTTCTTCCCTTTGTTCTGTTCTTTGGCCTTCCTCTTAGAACCTTTCTTCGAGGAACCAACTAACAGTACCGCTTTTTGATCTGGCTTTACAGAAGGCTCCACAGTCTTCAGCATGTTGATCAACTCAGGAATTGAAGTCTCCAGTTTGTTCATCCGATAGTTCATCACAAATTGTGAACAACTCTTGGACAAACAACTCAGAATTAAGTCAATACTTAGTTCATGATCCATTGCAAAACCGAGTGCGCTCAGTCGCTCAATGTACCCCAACATCTTTAACACAAACTGCGAGGCAGAAGTGCCTTCCTGCATCTTAGTGGTGAAGAGGAGTCTGGAGACCTCGAACCTTTCGGATCTCGCCTGCTCTTCAAACAACTCATGAAGATGGAAGATGATGGTATTAGCATCCATATGCTCATGTTGCTTTTGCAACTCAGGTACCATAGAGGCTAGCATGATGCAACTCGCAAGTTCAGAATCGGTCACATGTTTCTGATAGGCCAACAATTGGTCAGGAGTTGCATTTTCTGGAGGATGGGTGGGAAGTTGTTCTTCAAGGACATAAGCAAGCTTTTTTGCCTTAAGGACTATCCTCAGGTTTCGAAGCCAGTCTATGAAGTTAGGCCCAGTTAATTTATTGGTGTCCAAAATGGAACGCAAGTTTAGGGAAGACATGATCGAGTGATTATCCTAGAAATACAAATTGAGATTATGTGAGAAGATTTATTAAAGAATGTATCAACATACATAAATTAAATCCTATTTATTTTTCGAATTGATTCACCCTTATTATCAATTCGGGAGATCGTAGGAACATCTCCAAATAGGTTGATATCCAACCATAGATAAGAACAACCATGGCTGTGGCCATCAAGTTTCTCTTAGCTATGAAGGTAGGTAATTATACCGATTACATATCACATATATGTAACTATCACATTATGCTATCAACTAATTGAATGTTTGCATAAATCATTGGGTTGTTAACTCATTAACAAGTATGTATCATTATACATAGCACCCAACTGCACCTCTCTTTCATCGACCTTGGCTGTGGCACAACAAATCGATGCTCCAAGCTTAAGGCTGACCCATTAATCAAGAAATAGTTTTAATATGGTTGGAGCTCATTCAACCGTTTAGTCAGGCTTGGATGTGTCCAACAACCAAAACTAAGGATTGACCTCTGACTCCAACTATATTATTCATAAACTAATTCCATGGTTTGAACATGTTAAGGTTCAAGTCGGGCATGGATGTGTCCATCAACCCAAGCGAGAAACAAAACTCCGATTCTAACCATATTAATGGAAGGTGTTGGCCTTAATATTTTGTAAGGGGTTTTGGTCTCATCTTTTCTAAGCACATTCATGACATGTGTCATGACTAACGATTTCCTTAATAAAGTATGTATGTGACTTAATTTATCAAGTCTCATGAATTGAATTAGGAACCGGATTTCCTTAATTCTAATTTCACACTTTATTAAAGGAATTGTTTTGGGAAACAATTTCCTAAATTGTCATAATTAATTTCGGAAATAATATGTTCAAGACTTTGATTTCTCTAAATCAAATCTTGTTAAATTAAGAGACAAATCCCTTAATTCAACTACATATTATTTTCATGAAAATCTCATTTAAGAAACTCTATAGGAAACCATTTTCCTAATTAATTTTGGAGACAACAATATGTAAGAGCATCACCTCTTAAAACATATTTTATTCATGGATTGATTAATTACAACAAATCGTTTTCTAAGGGTGGCTCCCCGAGGCTCAGATACCCAAAGAAAAGTAAAGTGTTGTAAATCCAATTGGACGGCTCCCCGAGGCTCAATCCAAATCAAACATGACAATTTCAATTAAAATTGGGAAATTAAATTACAACATCTAACTTTAAATTGGACGGCTCCCCGAGGCTCAATCCAAAATAAAGAATTTGTTGTCAATTTAAAAACCAATTCAAATTTAATTGTCAATTAACTGTCCATGAATTTGTCTAGACTTTCTTAAAAGAAAGTGCCCAAAATTGCGAGATTTCGAAAATAGGTTTTCAGAATAATTGTAAGTTTCTGGTACAAAGGAAACTTACATATTTCCAAAGTTGGAAAATTTCTAAAATAGAAAAATTTCCAAAATTGGAAAGTTTCCAAAGATGGGAAAATTTCACAATTATTATAAAAATTTAGAAACTAGAAAATTTCAAACGTTTGCGAAATTTCATGACGATTTCCAAACTTTGAAATTCCTAATTCTAAAATTTATTATAATTTGAAAGTTTCCATAATTGGAAAAATTTTCCGAAATTGAGATCATGACAAAGTTTTCCACAAAACAATTATATGATTAAGTCGAACACTAACCGGCTCTGATACCACTGTTGGGACCGGGTGCATGTCGACAAGGATACGAGTTCGTAAAATTTAAAATTTTTACGTGCAGCGGAAGAGTTTGCATAAAATAATTTCCTAAATTATTTTAACTTCGTATCTAGCATGCAATCTTATGGTGTGTTGACATAATCATAAAATAAAATTTTGCGGAAAGTAAACTAATTTACCAAGTACCTCGCGTAACTCGAAGTAAGGGACGAGATCCAACCGTAGCGTCCCTTGGAAGCTTCGCCTCTATTCGCGTCCACGCCGAGTTCTCTTCGGGATGACTTCACAAAGTCACGAGTTTTGTGCCGACGAGAACTACTAGATTCTCGGAAGGCACAACTAGAAGGACAAGAGAAAAATTAGGAAAACTAACCAACGAAGTAACGGAATCGAATTCCGAGAAGAGAGGAGTCGCTATCCGCTTCTTCTTCTTCGTGTTCGGGTTCTCCTTCTCCTTGAAAGCTCACGCCAACTTCACCCTTGGAGGAAGGCTTGGTGCGCCGGCCCTAATTCTAGAGGAAGGGCGCCGGCCCTAATGGGAAGGAGAAGAGGAGAAGAGAAGAGAGAGAGGGAGAGCATAATTAATCTCTTGATTAATTGATGTATGTTATGAATAAAGGGCTAGCCTTTGGGTCCTTTATATAGTAGCAACTCTTTGCTAAGTCTCCCTCTAAACGGAATTAGTTATAAGAAATTTATCCTATAAATTTTCTTAACTAATTATTCCGTTTAAACCAAGTTTTATTATAAACTAATTTATAATAAAACTAATTCTTCTTCTCTTTAAATTATGGAATAAATTTTATAAGAAATTTATAAACTTTCTTATTATGGAAAAATCAATTCATAATTGATTTTATAAAATTAAAATAAACCAATTCATGGATTATTTTAATCTTCCATAAAAGAATAAATTTCTATAAATTTTATTTATATAAATTTCTTTATACAAATTTATTTATCCATAATTTATAAAACAAATCATACTAGATTTATTTTATTAATTAAACCAAAATAAACTTGGTTTATTCTCCTTCATTGGCCGGCTAACACCCTCTTTGGCCGGCCCAAACCGACCCGAACCGTCGCGAATTAAACTCATTTAATTCGCCCAAAAAGCCTTCAAAAGACTTAGCTATTTTTAGCTTCCATCGCGCCTCTGATTAACTCAGATTTGACTCGTTTCTCTTGATCGGAAAATCCAATTTTCAACTCGTTTTAAATCCCTCGGATTACTCGTATTGCGTGTGACTAAATAGGCTTTCGATTTATGTTGGCCGTCTATAATTAACCCATTAATTATAGAACGATCATGAGTGGCACCTAGTAGTACATCATGATCCCCAATTAATCGAAAGATCAACGGTTTGACCCCAGAAGAAATTATTCTGAAACCCTTCAGCAGCTCTAATGAATCGTGCCTCATTCCCTTCACCACCTTATACCCACTTGGTTCAGGACACGGTCTATGGTGTCAGTCCCCACTAGGCTGACTACGTCACACCTAGCCCAAGTAGTGTCTTCCTCGTCCTTTGGATTTCTAATTACTCTCATGTATTTAAGAGACTCGCACTCTTAACATGATATGCTCTGGCCAGAGGCTTTGAGTAACAATCCGACGATAGGCCTGGGTATACATCTCCTCGCAAGGAGTGGTGAATCCTTTGTAGGCTGTTCAAACATCTTCGGGCACTTCGGCTTATACCCAACCATCCCGGGTCCACACCTCCTTGGAGATGCTTGCTTAAGATGTTAAAGTATAAGTCTCCATGACCAAGATGACTTGAACACCGCAAGTCAAAGGAACATCGCACTTAAGCCGCAGTAAGATCTTCATTGACATATCTACATGTAGATTCCCATATGAAGTCTTACAGCCAGTCACTCCAATGAACTAGTTCCCTTAACTAGCATCCATGTTTATCTCCGGACATCCCAATGTCACCAGCTAGTGAGAATCAGCTGATTAGAGAATAACCCATGCTAGTCTCAACAGAATTGATAGTGTCCATTTTTATCAATTCATCGACTAGGGATAATTTCAATACTTCACAATTGCACATTAGAGATAATCACTAGTTGTGATCCCATCACAAATTCTCTTATGCTGTGAGTTGTATTGCGGACATTCAGTAGATGAGTTTAAGATCCCAATCAAATACACAAAACATGTATACTCAAATAGTGAATTATCATTTATTAAAATAAATGTTTACATCATAAGGCGATTGCCTTAGGACACTTCTCTCATATCACTAACAAAGCAGCCTATATTCTAGGCATAATGATCTATAGAGATAGATCTAAGAGATTGCTTGGCCTAAGTCAGAGTACATACATTGATACCGTTTTGCAACGGTTTGCCATGCAGAATTCCAAGAAGGGAAATCTGCCAGTGTCACATGGCGTGAGTCTTTCGAAGACTCAAGGTCCCTCTTCTAGAGAGGAGAGAGACCGCATGAGCAAGATCCCTTATGCCTCAGCCATAGGATCTATCATGTACGCCATGTTATGTACTCGTCCTGATGTCTCGTATGTTTTGAGCATGACGAGCAGATACCAGTCAGATCCAGGTGAACGTCACTGGATAGCAGTCAAGAATATTCTTAAGTACTTGAGAAGGACTAAAGAATATTTCTTGATATTTGGAGGCAAAGAGGAGCTAACTGTAAAAGGATACATTGATGCAAGCTTCCAAACTGACCAGGATGACTACAGATCACAGTCAGGGTTCGTGTTTTGCTTAAATGGTGGCGCTGTCAGCTGGAAGAGTTCAAAGCAGGATACAGTTGCTGATTCTACAATAGAAGCTGAGTACATTGCTGCATCTGAGGCAGCAAAGGAGGCATTTTGGATCTGCAAGTTCATTACTGAGCTTGGAGTGGTTCCTAGCATAGCCAACCCAGTACAGCTCTATTGTGACAACAATGGAGCTATTGCGCAGGCTAAGGAACCTCGGTCACACCAGCGGACCAAACACATACTACGGTGTTTCCATCTCATTCGAGAGATCATCGATCGAGGAGATGTGAAGATATGCAGAGTACCTACAGAGGCTAACATTGCAGATCCCTTGACCAAGGCTTTGGCACAGACCAAGCATGATGGTCACACTAGGTCATTGGGTATTAGATACTACAGTGATTGGCACTAGTTCTAGTGGGAGATTGTTAGTGAGAGCCCTAGAGCCAATCATGTGATGGTTGTCGTATGGACTCATTGTATCATATTTCATATATATATATATAAAGGCATTTGATTATGGTTATTATACTTACTTGTATTGGTGCCAAATAACTAAGTGTAATAACGTCCTTGGTAGTAGGTTCATATCTATATCAATCGATTGGTTGAATCGATAGTGAGATGATATAGAGAACACTACTCTTAATTATTCCTAGTCAAGTATTAACATTCAGGGACAATGTTAATGCATAGAGACTAGCATGTAGGTCAACACGATGACTTGATCTCACAAGTCATGGATATGAGATATCAAGTTGACACATGAGTATGCATTGGAGAATGTATACTGAATGACCCACCATGAGAAAGTATCATGGATCGTTATATGAGTGTCATATACTTTCTCATGTGACTATTAGTATGACTATTAGTCCTTAGACCTGAAGTCACCATAGTTCCCTACATAAGGAGTTATGTACTTTGGTTTCGTCAAACGTCACCCGTAACTGGGTGGACTATAAAGGCGATTACTGGGTATGTAACAAATTATGCGGAGGGATGTGAGTGATGTAGATGGGATCTATCCCTCCTATATGACGGGAGAGATATCATAGTCTTGATAGAGTGAGATCACTAAGTGCATGACCATGCCCAAATAAGGCAATATGAGATATTGAGCTTATTTGATTATAGTGAGTCTACTTGGAGTTCAAGACACATAGATTGATTGGAGGATGACACGGTCTATGCTTCATAGAAGATCAATCTAGATATCGACGATAGAAGGACATTGTCACATATTATGAAAGTCATAATTAGTAGTCACATTAGTGATGTTGGATCTCAACATTCTTGTAACTTGGGTAGCAATGATGTGTTGCTAGATACTGCTCATTGCTTATATTTCTAAGAGATTAGAAGCATTGCCAACGTTACAAGAACCTATAGGGTCACACGCAAATAACAAATAGATGGAGAAAAAATGAAGTCAAGTTTGACTTGGCTAAATATGGAAAGTCCATAAAAGGCAAGTTTGACTTGACCCAAATCCAAATCAAGTTTGACTTGACTTGGTTCCACTTCAAGTTAGACTTGACATGGGAGAAGAAATGGAGTCAAGTTTGACTTGACTAAATATGGAAAGTCCATAAAAGACAAGTTTGACTTGACCCAAATCCACCTCAAGTTAGACTTGACTTAATGCCACATCATGGTGATGAATTGGCATGGAGCCAACTATTGATGATGCTCCACATCATCAAGAGCATTAAGTGTGGATGCCACCTCATCAAGGAAGATTAATGGTCAAGTTTGACTTGACCAAAATGCCACCTCACCTTGACTTGACCAAGTGATGACTTGGCTTGGTATTTGACCAATGATGATGCTCCACATCATCTCCAAAGGTTGTAACCCCCCCATTTGAATTTGAATTCAAATTGAAAGGGGGTTATGGCAGGCCACTTAATGGCCATTATGTGGCCGGCCATAATGAGAGAACAAAACCATGTTTTTGGTTCCATTTCTCTTATGGTGGGTCTTCTCTTCTTCCTCCTCCAAGTGTTGGTGCTCTTCTTCTTCTTCTCCTCTTGGCCGAACCCTTGAAAGGTGCTAGCACACCTAAAGGGTTTCCTCCATCCACTTTGTTCACGTGGATACTTCTAGAGGGATGACACATGACGTCCTAGAGATCCGACATCCAAAAGGAGCGAGCGGGATTAAGCGGGGCACGCACCAAAGGTAAAATGGTTTATCCCTCTTTAGATCTAGGAGTAGATCGAGTTTTGAGCATGAAATGAATACGTGATTTTTGTTTCGGAATTTTTCTTCGCACGAGATCCATGGCTTTGGGTTCTCGGGGTTTCCACGACGCGAAAAGGCAGTTTTCGCGGCCCGAAAAACCTAACAGTGGTATCAGAGCCACGTGCGAAGCACGTATTTATTTATTTTTTGTATGGGATACAAAATTTAGAGTAGTTTATGATTCTGTAATTTTTCTAATTTTTAGGATTTTATGAGTATTTTTCTCGTAGAGGCGAAGCAAAAAGTGCGAAGCACTTGTACACTTCGACCACCGAGAAAAAACTTCTCCGAAACGGCATGTTTCGCCCAAATAGATTTTGGGACAGCGGGTTAGGCACTGTTAGATCGCGATACAACACTCACAAAATTAATTTCGTGAGTAGGGGCGCCGCCCCTAACCCCGCAAGGGGCCTTGTCACGTGATTGTGCCCGAAACTCGCTTAACGGGACCACCGTGGAGTTGTGACTCATAAAATTCGTAAAATACATAGAAAAATTAGATAAATTTCTGTAAAATACATAATTTTGAATTATGTACAGTAGTGTGATGGTCATGGCCCAAGACCCTATTTTAATTAGATTATCAAGAATATACCCTTCAAATGATTTCACTTTGGGTCTGAAATTTTTTCACTTCAGGCCCATGTTGGGCCTGAAATGATTTCATTTCAGGCCCAACGTGAGCCTGAAGTGAAATCACTTAAGGCCTACCGAGGGCCTGAAGTGAAATCACTTCAGGCCCTGGGTAGGCCTGAAATGAAATGTGTGAAATGTATCAAAATTAAATCATTTCAGGCCATCTTTATTGCTATTTTATCTTACTATAGATATTGTTTATAATTCATAATTAAAACTATTACCTGCGAATTTAAAAACTTGCGAGGTTGAATCCTAACTTTCGAATATATTCACCAAAATTCCACGGATATGCTACAATTCTAGTATGTCCAAGAAAACACTGAAGGGCGACTCTTTGATCTTCGCAATGTGTCAATCATTTAAAATTTAAAATGCTTCAAAAAATTGTTTAAAGTGTCCTAAAACACTGCACCAATGTAGTTTTTTTCCAAGTCATCTGAAACCTACAATTTTTGTACATTACAAAGTCATTCAGCAAAAATAAGTTTAACCATGTGCACAAACTCTGCTGTTTTGACCTAAGACCATCGCTAACATACATTGCTGGATAATGCCAAGGAAGAAGACGCTGAACCAGCCACAGACCTTTCTCCTGCCATTGTAAAAAATATAAGCCTTGCAGAAACCCTAACCCCTACTTTTGATAGTGCCGAGCAATTTGAACTTCAACGTTAACACTAACAGCCGTCTCTGGGACACACACACTTACGAGACTTCCCTAGGTTTTGGTTGAGAGGACGGATTCGGGGGATGAGCTCACGACGATAGCACAATGTCCGCCACCTTCTACAATACCATTAACGTTTTTGTGCTGATGGCTGAAAAAAAAATCGACTCCATGTCCATCCTAACCACAAAATAATATTTTACTCATAAAGTGGTTTGGAAGTCTCGAATGGTGCATCACTTGGCGGGATAGGTATAATAGGAAATTCACTATATGGGATACGCCCTTTGGTAAAAAATAAAGCATGCTACTCGTTTTGGTAATTACCAAATCTTGGGTACGCCCTTTGGTAAAAAGTCATTTTTTAAATTTAATTGTCCATTTACACCTGAATAATTCTAAAATCCCAAAAATAGGCGATCTTCTCCCTTATTCATCTACTAGAACTTATACACACATTCAAAAATTAGTCAACTGTTTAACTTCGGTCAAATGCCAAATTTTTGAGTTAAATACGCAGTCTTTCTCCTGATTTGCCTACTCACTAAGAAGAACATCTGCCCCCTCTTACCCGCCAAGATTTAATCATTATCTAGTAATTGGTCATTCTTAACCAACTATGACTTAGTCTTATGTCTAATATCCGATTAACTTTAACCCATTAGAATTTTATCATTGTCAAGTATTTGATCAATCTTGGTCCACTTGAACTTCACATTTCATACTAAATGTCCAACCCTCTATGACCCATTCGGATTTCATTTCTCATATCCAGTATCCAGTTATCCATTACCTACTTAGACTTCACTCTTGCTAATTCCATGTTAAACTTTCAAACATCAAGTGTCCGATCAACCGTATATACTTATGTCTTGTGTCTGGTCAAGTTTATCCAAGAGTTGATCTAAACAAGACCAGATGTTTGGAAGTGAGCTAAGTTTAGATAGGTGATGGTTGACCAAATAACAAGCAAAGGTAAAGTATAGTCAGGTCAAAGGTTGATCGGATGACTAACAAGGAAAAGTTAAAGGAGGTCAGCAGTGACCGAATGCTTGCATTACAAGAAAACAAGGTTTCTTAGATGAAAAAATCCGTCTATAAAAATATTTTTTCTGTCTCTAAACAAAATTTAAGACAAAATATTCCATCTCAAAAATCCGTTAGTTAAAGCCCCATAACTAATTTTGAGACAAATATTTTGTCTCTAATTTTAGAAACGAATTTAAAATTATTATTAAATTCATCAAATTAAATTAATTTCAAATACTAATTTCATCTCTAATTTCATTTTAAATCTATTATTAATTCGTCTCAAATAACATATTAAATATAATTTTAATCTATTTATAAATCTATAAATCCGCATATAATTTAGTCTTTAAGCGTATCACTAAATTTTTATTATATGCTATTTTTATATTTCTCATAATATTTTACAAACAATCACACATTTCAAATAAATTAAAAATATTTTTAAAAACTAATTTCTAATCCAACAATATCATACAATTAACATTGTGATAAATAAATATTCAAATTATCCAAACAAATTTAACCATTAATCAAACCATAAGTAACTGATAAATTTTTAAATCTCACCATAAGTAATTTAATCTTTATTTCTTCGGCAATTTACCAAAAGACGCACCCAAAAATAGGTATTTACCAAAAGGCGTCCCATGGTTTCATTTTCACCAAAGGGCACACTAATTTTAGTGAACTTCCTCTTATACCCCTCCTGCTATACACTGCCTTTCTCTTTCTCTCTCAATAACAAATTCCGAGACGCCAGCACGTGATGTTTCATACTTTTATTTTAAAATAATATATTTGGAATCGGCGCTAAAAAAATATATAAATAAATAATTTTTATCCTAATGTGCACGCATGTAAATAGAAATTCCTAATGTAAGGTCTACAGTAATTGAAAAAAAACGTAAGGTCTATAGTAATTAAATCATCTAACTTATTTAAAAATTAAATAAATAATTTTTATAATTAATTAAATGAAATTAATATATTAAATAATATTTAATAAATTCATTAATGTAAAAAAAATTGAAAAAAAAATTGGAAAAAAAAGAAAAGAAAGAGCGTGGGCCTGAAATGTTGATTTCAGGCCCAGGCCCAATCAATATATTTCAGGCCCACGCTGGGCCTGAAATAATTTCAGGCCCAGCGTGGGCCTGAAATTTTTTATTTCAGGCCCACGTTGGGCCTGAAATCTTATGATTCAGGCCTGATGTGGACTCAATTTTTTTTCTATTTTAAAAATATAATAATATATACAAAAACGTATCAAAACACTTAATTTCAGATTCAAACACAGGGCCTGAAGTCATCCCAAGAGGGTCTGAAGTCAAATAACTTCAGATCCTATAAATAATTAATTTAATAAATAACAATTAAATATAAAAAAATATTGTTAAAATTAAAAAATTTTCAGTGCCCTGGGGCCTGAAGTCATCCGACTTCAGGCCCAATCAGACTTCAGGCCCTCCATCATTGATATAAAAAATTTTTTTATAAAAATGTTTAATATATAATTACATATTATATAGGAGTAGTTTAGGTATATCAGTGAGTTTAGGTGCCGAAACATCTAATAGGAGTGGTCTAGGAGATGAGATTTTGGGTGCCGAAACATCTAATCTTGTTGTATCACCAATGCTATAGGAGTGGTTTAGGTATATCAGTGAGTTTTGAGCAAAACTCACTGATGGACCTACCATATTAGGAATTCTGAAAACCCTATATCAGTAGACAGGGTTGAGATATGAGATGAGATTTTGGGTGCCGAAACCTCTAATCTTGCTGTATCACCAATGCTATAGGAGTAATTTAGGTATATCAGTGAGTATTGAGAAAAACTCACTGATGGAGCTACCATATTTGGAATTCTGAAAACTCTATATCAGTAGACAGGGTTGAGCTAGGAGATGAGATTTTGGGTGCCAAAACCTCTAATCTTGCTATATCACCAATCCTATAGGAGTGGTTTAGGTATATCAGTGAGTTTTGAGCAAAACTCACTGATGGACCTACCATATTTAGAATTCTGAAAACTCTATATCAGTAGACAGGGTTGAGCTAGGAGATGAGATTTTGGGTGTCGAAACCTCTAATCTTGCTGTTTCACCAATGTTATAGGAGTGGTTTAGGTATATCAGTGAGTTTTGAGCAAAACTCACTGATGGACCTACCATATTTGGAATTCTGAAACTCTATATCAGTAGACAGGATTAAGGTAAGAGATGAGATTTTGGGTGCCCAAACATCTAATCTTGTTGTATCACCAAAGCTATAGAAGTGGTTTAGGTATATCAGTGAGTTTTGATCAAAACTCACTGATGGACCTACCATATTTGGAATTCTGAAAACTCTATATCAGTAGACAGGGTTGAGCTAGGAGATGAGATTTTGGGTGCCCAAACCTCTAATCTTGCTGTATCACCAATGCTATAGGAGTGGTTTAGGTATACCAGTGAGTTTTGAGCAAAACTCACTGATGGACCTACCATATTTGGAATTCTGAAAACTCTATATCAGTAGACAGGGTTGAGCTAGGAGATGAGATTTTGGGTGCCGAATCCTCTAATCTTGTTGTATCACCAATGCTATAGGAGTGGTTTAGGTATATCAGTGAGTTTGAGCAAAACTCACTGATGGACCTACCATATTTGGAATTCTAAAAACTCTATATCAGTAGACAGGGTTGAGCTAGGAGATGAGATTTTGGGTGCCCAAACCTCTAATCTTGCTGTATCACCAATGCTATAGGAGTGGTTTAGGTATATCAGTGAGTTTTGAGCAAAACTCACTGATGGACCTATCATATTTGGAATTCTGAAAACTCTATATTAGTAGACATGGTTGAGCTAGGAGATGAGATTTTGGGTGCCCAAACCTCTAATCTTGCTGTATCACCAATGCTATAGGAGTGGTTTAGGTATATCAGTGAGTTTTAGCAAAACTCACTGATGGACCTACCATATTTGGAATTTTGAAAACTCTATATCAGTAGACAGGGTTGAGCTAGGAGATGAGATTTTGGGTGCCGAAACCTCTAATCTTGCTGTTTCACCAATGCTATAGGAGTGGTTTAGGTATATCAGTGAGTTTTGAGCAAAACTCACTGATGAACCTACCATATTTGGAATTCTGAAAACTCTATATCAGTAGACAGGGTTGAGCTAGGAGATGAGATTTTGGGTGCCGAAACCTCTAATCTTGCTGTATCACCAAAGCTATAGGAGTGGTTTAAGTATATCAGTGAGTTTTGAGCAAAACTCACTGATGGACCTACCATATTTGGAATTCTGAAAACTCTATATCAGTAGACAGGGTTGAGTTAGGAGATGAGATTTTGGGTGCCGAAACCTTTAATCTTGCTGTATCACTAATGTTATAGGAGTGGTTTAGGTATATCAGTGAGTTTTGAGCAAAACTCACTGATAGACCTACCATATTTGGAATTCTGAAAACTCTATATCAGTAGACAGGATTGAGCTAGGAGATGAGATTTTGGGTGCCGAAACCTCTAATCTTGCTGTATCACCAAAGTTATAGGAGTGGTTTAAGTATATCAGTGAGTTTTGAGCAAAACTCACTGATGGACCTACCATATTTGGAATTCTGAAAACTCTATATCAGTAGACAGGGTTGAGTTAGGAGATGAGATTTTGGGTGCCGAAACCTCTAATCTTGCTGTATCACCAATGCTATAGGAGTGGTTTAGGTATATCAGTGAGTTTTGAGCAAAACTCACTGATAGACCTACCATATTTGGAATTCTGAAAACTCTATATCATTGGTGATACAACAAGATTAGATGTTTCGGCACCCAAAATCTCATCTCCTAGACCACTCCTATTAGATGTTTCGGCACCTAAACTCACTGATATACCTAAACTACTCCTATATAATATGTAATTATATATTAAACATTTTTATAAAATTTTTTTTATATCAATGATGGAGGGCCTGAAGTCTGATCCTTGGGCCTGAAGTCGGATGACTTCAGGCCCCAGGGCACTGAAATTTTTTTAATTTTAACAATATTTTTTTATATTTAATTGTTATTTATTAAATTAATTATTTATAGGATCTGAAGTTATTTGACTTCAGACCCTCTTGGGATGACTTCAGGCCCTGTGTTTGAATCTGAAATTAAGTGTTTTGATACGTTTTTGTATATATTATTATATTTTTAAAATAGAAAAAAAATTGAGTCCACGTCAGGCCTGAATCATAAGATTTCAGGCCCAACGTGGGCCTGAAATAAAAAATTTCAGGCCCACGCTGGGCCTGAAATATTTTTATTTCAGGTCCAGCGTGGGCCTGAAATCAACTTATTTCAGGCCCACGCTCTTTCTTTTCTTTTTTTTTCAATTTTTTTTTCAATTTTTTTTCAAATTAATGAATTTATTAAATATTATTTAATATATTAATTTCATTTAATTAATTATAAAAATTATTTATTTAATTTTTAAATAAGTTAGATGATTTAATTACTATAGACCTTACATTTTTTTTTCAATTACTGTAGACCTTACATTAGGAATTTCTATTTGCATGCGTGCACATTAGGATAAAAATTATTTATTTATATGTTTTTTTTAGCGCCGATTCCAAATATATTATTTTAAAATAAAAGTATGAAACATCACGTGCTGGCGTTTCGGAATTTGTTATTGAGAGAGAAAGAGAAAGACAGTGTATAGTAAGAGGGGTATAAGAGGAAGTTCACTAAAATTAGTGCACCCTTTGGTGAAAATGAAACCATGGGATGCCTTTTGGTAAATATCTATTTTTGGGTGCGCCTTTTCGTAAATTGCCGTTATTTCTTCAATCACGACGCTCACGGACATCAAATCCTCTTTCATTATAGATCCATTCGTGCATTTCCTAAATGAGACCTAAACTCTGAAAGGTCAGATCAGTTTGAGTTCTCAATGCAATTGTTCCAACAACACCATCAGCTGTGTATGCACTTGGATATATACTTTCATCTTTTACATTAACCGACTTTGTGTGTACACGAGAAAGCAGTCCAAACATTCGAATCCAGGCAAGACAAGATTTTAGCTTTTGAAATGTTGAAACATAGTAAACAATGAATTGTTAGAAATTGACAATTAATTGCTAAACCCTAAAATCCCGAATTCAAAATTTCAGTATGTAAAAGGGGGTTGCTGGAACCCAACAATTGATTGTTAGAATGCAACAATTGATTGCTGACATTGTAGCATTCAACTTCCCAATTCAACTGATGGCTACTAGTCGACTGTTGGAATCCATTAATCGATTGCTAGTACTGTAACAACACATAAAATAGTTTCAAATGAATTGCCAAGTTCAACTATTGGCTACCAATCGACTATTGAAATCCAGCAATCGATTGATAGCAGTGCTTGAGCGAACAAAACATTCCCAACTCAGCTGACTTGTTTCAATGGAGGCTACCAGTTGATTGTTATGGTTCAACAATTGACTTTAGAAGTCATATTGTGTGGAAAAAGTTGTTCTGTAGATTTAAATGGTTGGATCCAACATGGCAATTGATTGGTGAAGTCTAGCAATCGATTGGTAGAAGAATATCAACCCAAGAAACCACCTTTAAAAGAGGATTTCAAGGGATATTGAAGGCGTTGGCTCCTAAGAGGTTGGAGACGAAGTGCTGCTGCATTTCCTAATAACAAGAGGTAATCCAAAGTGACAAAAAAGCAAATAAAGCAAAGTTTTCATTGTAAAGTCAAATTTCACTTTCATTTGTATTTGTATACTTGTTTATTATTGCATTATGTAAAAATAAATTATAAGAAGTTTCTCCACTTCTAAAAGGCATATGAGAAAGAGAAGGATTAGTAGTAGTAGTCGTCGTTAGGACTAGACGTTGTATATAGTCACTTTTGGAGGTGGTGAACCAAGTAAAGCACCTAAATAAAGTATTACAAGATATAAGCCCTATTTATATACAAAGTTAGAACCTATTCTAAGAAATAATTAGAGCTCTATTCTAGGAAATAAATCATGATTCTATTCTAAGAATTAATTTATATTTTAGGTAAAATACAAATTAGGATACATCAAATTATCCCTAGCTATATTTATAATATTCTAACACTCCCCCTCAAGCTGGAGAATATCAATCATACAGCTTTTTACATATGTAGTCAATTCGAGGCCCCCTAAGTAAGTTAGTGAATATATCTACTAGTTGATCATATGAGTTTACATAACTAGTAAGTAAGTTTTCAGATACAACTTTCTCTCTAATAAAGTGCCCGTCGACTTCAATATGCTTTGTCCTCTTATGAAAAAAATGGATTTGAGATAATATGCATAGCGGTCTGGTTGTTACTGTTGGTGCAAGTTGCATCAATGATGTTCTCCTCTAAGCGTTTTAATGTTTGACAATACACTTAAGTCAGTGATACATTGAACAGACAAAGGGGAGAAAAGGAAAAGTAACCTAAGTGAAAGAAAGGTCCTAGTTAACCTAGGCATCAAAACCCTAAAGACCTGGCGAAGGGCTGCTGGGCACCTAGCGAAGGACTGCTAGGTATCGAAACCCTAAAGACCTGGCGAAGGGCTGCTGGGCACCTAGCGAAGGACTGCTAGGTATCGAAACCCTAAGACCTGGCGAAAGGCTGCTGGGCACCTAGCGAAGGGCTGCTAGGCATCAAAACCCTAAGACCTAGCGAAGGGCTGCTGGGCACCTAGCGAAGGACTGCTAGGTATCGAAACCCTAAGACCTAGCAAAGGGCTGCTAGGCACCTAGCGAAGGGATGCTAGGCATCAAAGACCTAGCGAAGGGCTGCTAGGCACCTGGCGAAGGACTGCTAGGGAATGAAGACCTAGCGAAGGACTGCTAGGCACCTGGCGAAGGACTGCTAGGGAATGAAGTCTTGGACCAAGGGACTGAGCAACTTAGCTGAGCGATGACTAAGGACAGGAGTAGAGACGGGTCAGGGTTTTGGGCGTCTCAAGGTCCGGAAGTATCGGAAGCTAAGGAAAAGTCCACCCGAAGGACTGGATGGCAATCGTCTCCTGAAAGGAGTAGGTGAAAGGCGCGTTCTCGGGGGTGGGAGCTTGCGCCGGTTCAACCTAGGGTTTCGTGCAAATCCGAAGTCCGAACCAAGTCCTTAATCCTAATATTGTATGTATATGTGCTTTGTGCTTGTGTATCTTGCAGGTTCCATGATTGGAAGACAAAGCAGGAAAAAAACTGGGTTGGAGGCTTTGAAGCTAGGCGCCCCCATCTGTGGGGGCGCCCCCAAGCATCTAGGGCGCCCCCAGTCAAAAGGAAAAATCAGTGTTTCGTGAGATATGTAGAATAGGCTTCAAGCAGGGCGCCCGGAAGGTCCAGGGCGCCCAAGTTGAAAGCTGTATTTGCTGTTTCGAGTTCGAAACACAGATAAGACTTCACAAGGGCGCCCGAAAGGTCCGGGGCACCCTGGTCAAAGGTTTTATCAGCTGCGGCGAGGTCGGCGCAGGGATAAGGTTTGACCGAGTTTATAGGGGTGCCCCCGACGTCCATGGCGCCCCCAGAAGCACTATATAAGGGGCTTCGACCTCTCTGCTTGAAACACAACTGCAAAGAGCGATTTTGATCACTCTGACCGATGACAACGCACTAAAGATGAGGCTCTACGATCGGGAGGCTCCAGGAGGAAGTGCGCGTCACATCGGAGGTCCAGATCGACCGAGTTTCAGATTCTTGTTCGGTTTGCTTTTATTTGTTCCGTACTTAACTTTCAATATTGTTGCTTGTAACTATACACTGTAAGACGGGTTTTCTCCGCCTCGGGAAATTCCGGAAAGGAGACCAATAGTGGACTCACGTCGAGTACATAGGCCTTGGATGTACTGACCCTGGGGGGTTGGGAACCAAGTAAATAAATCCCGCTGTGTCCTTGTGTATTATTTTTCTTTTTCTGTTTTACTTTTCCGCTGTGCTACTAACTCTGATCTTAGAACGTTCGAAAGATTTACGAAGTTTACCGAAATATTTTCATGGTCGATATTCACCCCCCCTCTATCGACGACACCGGTCCTACAATTGGTATCAGAGCTAGGCCGCTCTTCACCGGACTAACCGCCGACGGAGCAACAACGCCAGGAGTTGAGGGGGAGCCTAGGGGTGAATCAGGTATATTTTAAAATGTCTGTTTTTAAGTTCCATATTATTTGTTTCACGTGCAGGGAGAGGGGACGCTATAAAATTCAGTGCCCTACTCGTAAGACTCGAGCTACACCACCGGCGGCAAAGGAGACACCAGCGCCAGGAGTCCGGAAAAACAAGGATCACGTACGATGCTTCAAATGCGAGAAGTACGGACACTACAACAACAAGTGTCCGGTGAAGGTACGTAAGATTTATGTTCCAAAAATTTTACAAATTCTTGCAATATCTTTCAATAATTTAGATATTTTCCCTGATAAGTTAGAATTACTGCATAGTTAAGTAGATATTTTGAAAGACAAGTTACAAAATGTGAATATGGATAAAATATTAGAAATAAATTGTTTAATCAATAATAACAATTCAATAATTGCTAAAATTAATTCTGAACTTAGATCTGAAATAAACTCTGATAATTCTACGGATAATGATACAATTAATTCTGGATCTAAATATGAAATTAATCCTGAATTCAAATTTGAAAATCTTAAGGATAAAACTGAATTCAAAAATCTTAAGGATAATTCTAAATTTGAAAATCCTTTAGATAATTATGAATTCAAATATGAAAATCCGTTGTATAACTCTGAAATAGAATTCGAAAATCCTAAGGATTATCCAGAAATTAATTCTAAAAACATTATTGCTGAGGATAAAAATGATTTTGTTAATATTCATGAGAATAATAAAGATGAAATTCTCCTGGATAATAACTTAATTATATATAATCTTGAAAATTATTACAAAACTTTAACTAGTAGCCCAAATTACTCCTCTTACTCTGAGGATACTAAAAGATGTAATTTTGAGGATAAGGAGGATATGGAATTATCTAAGATAAAGGTCATAGTAGATAAAGTTCACAAAGGTTCAAACAAATCCGAATTGTTAGAAAAACTTGAAAAGATAGATAAAGAAGAGTCAGAAATTTTCGAAATAATGAAAATTCTAAACTTAAACCCACAACTATTAATCAATCATTTCAACCTTAATTATTCAAATCTTAACTGAATTAATTTAAATTAAAATTAAAATAAATTAAATTCAAATTAAATTAAATTAAATTCAAATGAAATTCAAATTCAAATTAAATTAAATTCAAATGAAATTCAAATTCAAATTAAATTAAATTCAAATTTAAATTAAATTAAATTCAAATTAAATTAAATTAAAATTAAATTAAATTCAAATTCAAATTAAATTAAATTCAAATTCAAATTAAATTAAATTTAAATTCAAATTAAATTCAAACTAAATTAAATTCAAATTCAAATTAATTAAATTCAATTAAATCTTAATTAAATCAATTAAATTCAATTAAATCTTAATTAAATCAATTAAATTCAATTAAATCTTAATTAAATCAATTAAATTCAATTAACTCTTAATTAAATTAAATTCAATTAAATCTTAATTAAATCAATTTAATTCAAATAAATTCAAATTATTTCAATTAAATTCAACTTAATTCAAATTAAATCTAATTAAATTAAATTATCTTATTCAAAATTAAATCCTAATTAAATTAAATTATCTTAAGTCAAATTAATTCAAATTAATTAAATCTTAATTAAATCAAATACAAATTAATTAGTCCTTAATTAATTCTTAATTTAAGTAATCCTTAATTAATTTAACTTTAAGTAATTTTTTTAATTTTACTCTAACTCGTAAAAAACTTAAACTCAAATTAAATAAAATCCTACCCAAACCGCAATAATTAATTTTAGAGAATTAAATATGTCAAAGTGGGTTGACATATGCGCGGGTCCACACGACTTGTATCAAATCAGAAATTTGATACATCTTTAGAAACTTAAATAAAATTATTTGACTTGTTTGACTCATGCATAACTGCCATGACATGCATCTGCTATTTTTTATATATAAATGGCATGTCATTCATATTTAAATTTACGCATGATTTAGAATGGTTATAGGAAAAAGATAATTGAAATTTGAAAACCTAGTATTGGGTGGAGGTGAGATGATAGTACGTTAGGGAAGTCTTTTCTAATAAGGTCAAGTATACTCTACTTGGTCTGTTTAGACTGGTGGAACTAGTCGAAGCTACCGATCAAGATCCAAACTAGTTAGACCAAAATTTCTCAAAAAGTAATTTTGAAAATGAAATTTCAATAAAAGGCTTTGTCAAGGAAAGGGTTGATGATCCAATAAGGCTACGGCCAAAGAAGGCCTAGTGCCTCGCCAAGACCTGGAAGCCAATTTTTGAAATTCAAATTCAATTTACTCTTTGCCAAATTTGAATCTAACACAAATTTCAATTAAATCTTAGATTTAATAATGAATTAAGGAAAATAATTCAAGCATCTCACAATACATCCATAAGGCAACCATGCTTGCTGTATTGACACATCTAGAATAGGTGAGATGTTAAGGATTAATGAATTGATAAGCATGTTTCAAAATTATTTTTCAAAATTGCTAGAATATTTTTCTAAAAATATATTTTCAAAATAATGCTTCAACATAATAATGTTTGTATGGATTTCATGCTTGTTTGATTGCCAATACAGTATATGTTTTCAAAAATTATATCCTTTTGAAAATTATTTGACTTACACAATTAGACACAAGCCTGTTAGGACAACACTAAAGTTCCTTAAGGCACTTAGATAGAGTCAAACGATGTTGGGTACAGGGGGAGTGTTTTCGCTCTTTTAAATTTTTTTTGAAAAGACTTTTCGAAAACTGTGCCTTAATTTCTATCACATACGTTTTCAAAAAGACTTATACTTTAAAAATTAACTTCTTTCCGAATTGTGATTTCAAAATCTATCTTTCTGAAAATTGATGTTCATTTGATTTTGATAAACCCTAATGACACAGAGGAAGGTCCACTTCATGATCTATAAGGACTCCTAGGATGTGTCAGATTTAGGGGGAGTCTGAGTCAAACTTCTTATAAGTTTTAAATTGTTTATGTCAAAAATTATTAGATTATTCTTTTGATCTGAATCAAACCTTAAGACTCAGAGGAAGAGTACTTGTGGTCAACAAGCTTCCCAGGACTGAGTCAAGTTTAGGGGGAGATCAAATTAAAAGAACTATTTAATAACATGTTTTCATATCTTCAAAATCTTGCTAAAAATCTAAGTCTTTCAAAATACTATTCTTCTATTTTGTCAGAATTTGTGTGACTTATGAAATTATTTTTGAAAAAATGTTTACTTGGGTTGGAGAATTTCCAGGACACTTAGGAAAATGTCCTTATAGTTAACAAGGTTTCCTAGGATTGTGTCAGACTGGAAAAGAAACCGAGTCAAGTAAAATATTATGTTTTCAAAGTCTAATCTTTTTCAAAAGTACTTAATTTTTCAAAAATTCAATATATTTTTCAAAAGTACTTAATTTTGTAAAAATTCAATATATTTTTCAAAAGTATTTAATTTTTCTAAAAATTCAATACATCGTTCAAAGGTACTTATACAATATTTCAAAAGTACTTGCATTTTTTTAAAAAAAATCATAATAATTTTTAAAGTACTTGTACTTTTCAAAACGCATAGCATTTTTCAAAATTATGCATTTTTCAAAAAATGCAATATATCATTCAAAATACAATGCTTTCAAAAATTTACACTAAGTATTTCCAAAAAGAACCAAAGGTTTTCATTGTTGGTGCAAGTATTTTTTTTAGTTTTTTTTTGATGTATGACAAAGGGGGAGAGGTGTGCTTAAGTTAGAAATTTTTTCTCCCAAAGATCAAAAATGTAATTTCAAAACTTATATCATTTTTTTATGCAAAGATAGTAAGTTAGCCTCTTCAACCAATCTAATTTAAGTTATTGTCAAACATCAAAAAGGGGAAGATTGTTGGTGCAAGTTGCATCAATGATGTTCTCCTCTAAGTATTTTAATGTTTGACAATACACTTAAGTCAGTGATACATTGAACAAACAAAGGGGAGCAAAGGAAAAGTAACCTAAGTGAAAGAAAGGTCCTAGTTAACCTAGGCATCGAAACCCTAAAGACCTGGCGAAGGGCTGCTGGGCACCTAGCGAAGGATTGCTAGGTATCGAAACCCTAAGACTTGGCGAAGGGCTGCTGGGCACCTAGCGAAGGGTTGCTAGGCATCGAAACCCTAAGACCTGGCGAAGGGCTGTTGGGCATCTAGCGAAGGACTGCTAGGTATTGAAACCCTAAGACCTAGCGAAGGGCTGCTAGGCACCTAGCGAAGGGCTGCTAGGCATCAAAGACCTAGCGAAGGGCTGCTAGGCACCTAGCGAAGGGCTGCTAGGCATCAAAGATCTAGCGAAGGGCTGCTAGGCACCTAGCGAAGGACTACTAGGGAATGAAGACCTAGCAAGGACTGCTAGGCACCTAGCGAAGGACTGCTAGGCACCTAGCGAAGGACTGCTAGGCACCTAGCGAAGGACTGCTAGGGAATGAAGTCTTGGTCCAAGGGACTGAGCAACTTAGCTGAGCGATGACTAAGGACAGGAGTAGAGACGGGTCAGGGTTTTGGGCGTCTCGAGGTCCGGAAGTATCGGAAGCTAAGGAAAAGTCCACCCGAAGGACTGGATGGCAACCGTCTCCTGAAAGGAGTAGGTGAAAGGCGCGTTCATGGGGGTGGGAGCTTACGCCGGTTTGACCTACGGTTTCGTGCAAATCCAAAGTCCGAACCAAGTCCTTAATCCTAATATTGTATGTATATGTGCTTTGTGTTTGTGTATCTTGCAGGTACCAAGATTGGATGACAAAGCAGGAAAAAACTGGGCTGGAGGCTTTGAAGCCAGGCGCCCCCATCTGTGGGGGCGCCCCCAAGCATCCAGGGCACCCCCAGTGTCCCGGGCGCCCCCAGTCAAAAGGAAAAATCAGTGTTTCGTGAGATAAGTTGAATAGGCTTCAAGCAGGGCGCCCGGAAGGTCCGGGGCACCCAAGTTGAATGTTGTATTTGCTGTTTCGAGTTTGAAACACAGATAAGCCTTCACGAGGGCGGCCAGAAGGTCCGGGGCACCCTGGTTAATGGTTTTATCAGCTGCGGCGAGGTCTACGCAGGGATAAGGTTTGATCGAGTTTATAGGGGCGCCCCCGACGTCCAGGGCGCCCCCAGAAGCACTATATAAGGGGCTTCGACCCCTCTTCTTGAAACACAACTGCAAAGAGCAATTCTGATCACTCTAACCGACGACAATGCACTAAAGACGAGGCTCTACGATCGGGAGGCTCCAGGAGGAAGTGCGCGACACTTCAGAGGTCCAGATCGGCCGAGTTTCAGATTCTTGTTCAGTTTGCTTTTATTTGTTCCGTACTTACCTTTCAATATTGTTGCTTGTAATTATACACTGTAAGACGGGTTTTCTCCGCCTTTGGAAATTCCAGAAAGGAGACCAATAGTGGACTAACACCGAGTACATATGCCTTGGATGTACTGACCCTGAACCAAGTAAATAAATCCCACTGTGTCCTTGTGTATTGTTTTTCTTTTTCTGTTTTACTTTTCCGCTGTGCTACTAACTCTGATCTTAGAACGTTCAAAAGATTTACGAAGTTTACCGAAATATTTTCACGGTCGATATTCATCCTCCCTCTATCGACGGCACTGGTCCTACAATTACAAATAAGTGACATTTGTGTAATCTCTCCAAATTTTAGTTCCTGATGCAACTGTTTGAGCCATATAAGCTCTTGACTGGCTATGACTATAGCTTGATACTCTACCTCTGCACTTGATCTTGCTACAACATTTTGTTTTTTGCTTTTCCAAGAAATAAAATTATCTCCGACAGATATACAAAACCTAGAAGTAGATCTCCTATCAGTGGGAGAACTTGCCCAATCTGCATCAGAATACCCAGCAACTCAAGTATGCCCTTTGTCTTCATACAAAAGGCCCTTTCCTGGAGCGCCTCTAATATATCGAATAATGCGGATCACAACATCCCAATGCTCCATGCATGGAGAGTTGAAAAACTGACTTACTACACTTATTGCAAATGAGATGTCTGAACGAGTAACAGTAAGATAACTTAGTTTTCCTACTAATCACTTTTATCATTTAGGATATGGAAGAGGCTCCCCCTAATTTGGAAAGAGCTTGACATTAGAATCCATGGGGTTGTCAATTATCTTTGAGTTTAACATTCTTGTTTCTTCCAAAATATCGATTGCATACTTCCTTTGGGATATGATGATCCCATCTTTGAAGTGTGTTACTTCTATCCCCAAGAAATATTTGAGTTTGCCGAGTTCCTTTGTTTGAAAAGATGTTGTTTCACCTGTGAAATCCCGAGATGATCACTACTGTAATGACAATATCATCAGCATAAACCAATAAGTAGATACAACCAGTAGATGAGTGGTGATAAAAAATAGAATGGTCAGTCTCGCTCTGAGTCATGCCAAATTATTGAATTACAGTACTAAATCTACCGAACCATGTTCTAGGTGATTGCTTGATGCCATATAAAGATTTCCATAGGTGACATACAAGACCAGAAGACTCCCCCTGAGCAACAAAATATGGAGGTTGTTCCATATAGACTTCCTCGAGCAGGTCGTCACGTAAGAAAGCATTTTTGATGTCCAACAGATAAAAAGGCCAATGCGGAATCACAACAATGGACAGGAATAAGCGCACAAAGGATATCATGGCAACAGAAAAAAAAGTGTCCCCATAATCCAATCCGAAGATCTGAGTATAACCCTTAGCGACGAGGAGGGCAATGAGTCGAGCTTTAAGCCGGTCACCTTTTCTGTCTGGACCAACTTTCACGGTATATACCCATCGACAACCAACAAATGATTTCGCTGGTGGTAGAGGAACTAGGTCCCAAGTCCCACTGCTTTGTAAGACACATTTCGTTGAGCATAGCTTGTTTCCATTCTGAATGGGCAAAGACATCACCTGCAGTCTTTGGAAGAGAAACAGACGACAAAGAGGAAAGACTAGAATAATAGGAAGGAGAAAGACGATGATAACTCAAAGAAACATAATGAGGAGAAGAATTACAATGCCTACCTTTTCAAAGTGCAATAGAATATTAGACTCAGGAGATGGAACCGGAGGAAGAGGCGAATGACATGACTCCAAAGATGTGTCCATGGGGCGGTGGTAAATTAGGATGAGGATGACACTGATAAACCTGCAATGGAGGTGGAGATGGGGCTGGAGGTGATAGAGAGTCCTCTGGAGGGTAAAAGATAGCCACTAGCGTAGGCGTAGAAGGAGAAAACTTGGACGGAGATGTATTAGGCCCAAAAAATGAACCTGAATTAAAGAATGTGACATCAGCAACTATGAAGTACCGACAGAGAGTAGGGAATAACACTTGTACCCTTTCTGAGGCAGTGGGTAGCCAAGGAAGACACATTTATGCAACTGGGGAGAGAGTTTGTCAATGTCATGATCAAAAGAATGAGCAAAACATATAAAATCAAAGACCCTAGTTGGTAAAGGATGAAGAGACTGATGAGGATGATGAGGTATTTTACCTTGTAGAGTGGTGACGGACCCGATTTAGCTAATTAAAGTTGTCATGAAATGTGTGGATCCGTCAGAATTTAGATGTTTATAAAATGCTGGAAACCCTTTTTGCAATCAAGATCTGAAAATGTAGCAAGGGGCCACAGGTCGTATTTTTCTCAAGGCTAATTGCAGTGTTTGATTCGAGCTTGGTTTATATGTCGTTTGTGTTTTTGGGTTTCGAATAAGTAATTGGGTTTTGGTTGTAAATTTGGAAATGAAATCGCAATGGAGAAGTAAAGAACCTTAAACTAATGCACTAAACAAGAAGTTGGCACTAAAGAAAAACTTAACTAATGGTAAACCAAATCAACAAGGTACTTAACCGAATTGGAAAACCAAATCTAAATTCAAATTGCAAACAAACACTAAGCTGAGATATAGAGGCAGTTATGGCAATTTTTGGAAACAAACAATTTAAGACAAATCAATGCAAAGGAATTTTGGAAATTACACAAGCAATAAACATCAACTTAGCTACAATATTTTTGGAAGCCAATCACTGCCAACAAAATTCAGGGATTCTAAGGATGATATCAATAGATTTCAAAAGCTATCCTACACCAAAAGACAAGTGAAAACTGATGTGAAAACAATGCCCAATACAGCTTGGCACGCAAGCTGAAATCTTTGTGCCAAAAACTGAATTTTTGTATCTAAAACTACTTCTAGCAATTCAGAAATGCAGCTGACCGAATGCAATTTAGAAAGCAAACTATCAATGAAAAACTTGGCAGGAATGAATGAAGAAAACCAGTCCCAAAATAGTTCACTTTAGACACAAACCGAAAACTAAAATTGAATGTGCAGAAATTTCAGAAATTATGAGCAGAATTGGAATAGCTTAACTAGTTGGATGCAAAACTAATGGAACAACTACGAACACTACTTGAAACTAGCTTAAGGAGCAATGATCCTAGTGATTTCTAAATTTGGCTAGCAATTCAAATACAAACTGCAGCAGAAACAGATTGAAGAATTCAGAATTTACTTGGCACGCTAGCTAGAATTTGGCACGCAAGAAATGAAACTACAAACTAACTGAAATTGAATCTAATTGTCATCTAAACAAGCACTTAAACTACTTAGCTCTAGGAATTAAAACCTAATGAAGCTAAACAATTCAAAAATACAAACTAAGACAGCTGATAAAACTGAAAATCTAGAACAGAGTTGCGCAGAAATGAAATGACTACAAAAACTGAATTGAAAACTAATTAAACTACTCCTTGATTCCTTCCAGAGCTCAAAATCTTCTTGGTCGTCAAGGAAGAGCTGGATTCAAACCCCTAGGCTCAGCAAATCAGTGGAAAACAACTTCAATCCATCAATTCTGCTCAAACTGCTTCAACTGGGAAAATTCCGATCCGAGCCCTTCAATCTCGGCTTGTTGAGTTGCGATGAAGATTTGGAGACAACCTGAGCTCACCTGAGAACCCCTACAAGTGGCTCAGGTGATCTGAAATTGATTGTAACTAAGATTCAAGCTCCCGGACCACAGAGAATGCGAAACCCTCAACAACTCTGTCTGGATGGATGTTTGAGATGAATTTTGGATCGAGACTGCCTTCCAAGGATTCAGATGATGAATTACGGTTGGAATCGAGGTGGTCACGCCTTCTTGGATGAAGAAATTGCTAAGAACATGAAGAACTGTGGAAAACGGCGAAGAACAGCGAAGACGCGACGAGGCTGAAAGCAGGGAAAAGTTTGATTAAATACATAAGCATTGGACGGCCCAGATTTCTCCACATCAATCCAACGGCTGATCTTGCTCTGATTTGAGCCAAACTTTGAGGATGATGATATGGGGTCGTGATCTGCCTCGTGGTAGCTCGGATCCTCCAGATGTGCCACGGATGGTCCAGATCACCCTAATATTTGAATGGACGATCTAGAGCCCTCCGAGCTTTATCCAACGGTTGATTTAGCTCTGATTGGAATGAAACCTTTAGATCTTGATCAGGGTGCTTGATCAACCCTAGCCCTAGCTCGGATTCTCCAGATGGTCCCGGATGGCTCAGATCTAGCCGCTCTTAAATCAGACGATCTAGATTTAATCATAATCTTGATAATTCGATCCGGGTCACTTCCGACTCAAGTTTGACCCAATATGCCCTAGATCCATGAACCTTTCATGCCTACAAAAATAGATCAAGAATTTAGTGGCCAAATAATCCAAATATGTGTAAATTTGCAATTAAGTTCAAAATAAGAGTAAGCTCTAAAACCTAGGGCAATTTCACAATTAAGCAATAAAAACATAGGTCAAACATGAATTTTAGCAATTAAAATAATCAACAAAATGATACTTATCAACTCTCCCACACTTAACCTTGAGCGTCTCGCGAAATCACTAAGTATGTATCCCTTAGGCTTTCTTAAGCATAATTAGAAGCAAATGAAAAGAAATTATCTAAGGTTGTCAATTCTCAAAAATCTAAGCTGTATGGATTAGTATCTTGTCCTTAAATCAACAACTTGGCCTTTTCATCTATCATGAGTCATTGAGATGAATTCAACTCACTAGCCTTTCAAGGAAAATTTTGGTGGCTCTCTCCTTAAGTTCTAAGTTGATGATGGAAGTGGAGCTCACTCAAACACACATGCTTCTTGCACTACCATAGGCTTGCTTATTATCTAATCTCCACCATTATTCATGATTAGGATAAACATTTACAAAAACAAATCAAAGACATAGAAATGATAAGAAATGGAGTAAAAACCAAGAAAATGGAAAAATTGATAAAGTGGAAGACTTGAGTGCTCAAGTATGTTTCCAATGTGCTTTGCCCCTCTTGTCAGTCCTCTAATGATCTCTAAAGTGTGAAGGATTGAAACTTGAATAAATTCCTTTGAATTGGATGAAAAACCCTTCCTTGATTTCCTTGTGCCAAGTTTCGTCTATGCGTGCCAAATTTCTTTCTCCATCTTCTTTCCTGATTTTTCCTCTTTCTTGTAAAGTCAGAAATGAAATGGAATAAAGCTTGGACTCGGATGAGAAAAACCAATCAGTTGGTTCACTTGCTTCATGGTGCCAAACTTCCAATTTTTGTGCCATCTTGTTTCTCTCTTCTTTCCTTTTCAAACTATTTTTTTTCTTTTTTTTAATTCAGCTGCAAATTCAGCTGCTCTAAATCCATTTCAAATCTCTGATTTCTTAAATACTCAACATCAGTTAGCATCCATTAATGTAGTGTAGAGTTTGAATTATCCCACTTGAAAATTCTGCCCACAAAGTTTAATTTCAGCCACTTCTTTCATTTTCTGCTCAGCAATTGTTTCGAATTTTTCTTGCATTTTCCTGCATCAAATTCTAGCATCCACGACTTCAATCTCAGACCTTGCAACCTCCTGCATTTTTCTGGTTGGCAGTTAGCATCAAATAGAGATGGAAGGGTTGTTCCCAGCTGTTTCGAATTCAGCCCACTGCATCTTTTTCCTTTTTCTGTTCTTGATCTGAAAAATCCAATCAACTACATTTCATTCTCCTTTGATCAGCAGTGGAGGTGCCTAACAATTTCAGATACATTCCTATACCTACTGCTTTGATTTATAGCCTCAAAAACTCAAATTTGGTTGCAAGTTGGAACAAGGCTGTCTTGATAGCTGAAACTTGTGAGCTGTAATTTCTACAATTATTCTTGCCTTGAACATTTCTGAATTAAATCAGTTCTCATTGTTTGTTTCGAGTTCCAGCTCCATGGCATCCATTTCCATTCTCTGATTTCTTCAAGCACTTAGCATCAAGTAGTACTTGCTTCAAATGATAGTGGAAACCTCAAGTGTTCCACTCAAAATTAATTTCTGCTCATAAGTCGAATTTCAGCCAAGCCACTGCCTTTCCTTTCTATTCTCTTCATCAGCTTCTAGCATCCATTGGTTCTTCTTAGATCCGAAATTGAATGTGCACCTTCAACTTCAAATACAATTTACACTTAATATCTTGATTCATTAGATGTAGTACTCGGCAGCTACAAATGGAATGCAGTTCAGATTTGGGCAGTTCCGGAAATTTTTTTTTCTCATCTTTTGATCAATCTTCACTCAACTTCATTTCCAGAATTCAATTCAGATTGTCTTCAGATTATACAGCTACATTTCAGGCCTTATATGCTCAAATTCCTATCAGATATCATCTTCAACTCAGCCCTTTCGAATTCTGTTTCTGATCAGTAGCTTCTAGCATCTGAATTCTTCCAGATTTGGTCAGCATTTGGTGTTCTCAACACTCTTTAATGCAATTCCGAACTTGTTCCCTGATTCAGAGCCCACGAAAATCAATTTCAGCTTCAAGTTGACCAATTTCTGCACACTTGAGCTTGGCACAGATTTCTACCCTTGTTTTTCAGCTTCAATTGCAGTTCAGTTTCAGCTTCTTCTCCTCAGCTTTTTCTCAGCTTCAGTTCATCCTTCCAGCAACCTCATAACCTTCTGAATTTTCTTTTTAGCTGCAATTGTGTTAAGATTTCATTCTTGACACCTTGCTTGGGCTCCACCTTGGCAAAGAATTCCTGAACTTGTTTGTGATCTGCCCGCATGCAGTTCCAAAACAAAAATTTCAGTTCCAAAATTTTCTCCTTGGTTCAGCTAAATTTACTTGGCACTAATTTCCTAAACATACAGCTATCTTGGATTTTCTAATCTCCAGAATTCTGCAATCTTTTAACTTTCTCAGCCTTTGCTCAATCTTCCTCAGTTTTAATACAACTTGGCACATGTACCTCATTGGATCTTCTTTGCGTGCCACTTGGGTCTTCAACATGTAATGAAGAATCTCAAACTCCAATTGCTTCCACCTCTCTTGCATCATTCTTGACACCAAACTCACTCAAAAATGTAATTGTTTCCATCCTTCCATTACAACAAAATTTTCTTTTGGATCAAAATGCCTTCTTGATACAAAACTTTTCCAAAACCCTAATCACTCCCCCACACTTAAATCTTTGTCCGTCTCGGGCAAGTAGCATCATGAAAACATCCCAAGCAAACAAATCCATAGAAAAATTGGGGTTAAGATTAGGAATAAGGAAAGGCAAATAGAATAGACATGATTTTTGCCAAAATTGATTTGGAAAAGTAAACAAAGTGATTAGTCTCTATAGATGTGATCCAATCAATGAAATATGGTTTTGAAAGAACCTAAGCAAGTTCTAGAGTACAATAACATATGTGTATCACAAATATAAGACTAATTCTCATTTGGCAAAAATAATTCATCTCAAATCATCAATAAAGAATCTAAACCAAAGTAGTACTCAAGCAACCAAGATTTCATCCATGAGCTTAAACCCTAAGTTTTGACAACCAAATTTAATTTATTTTTAAAAGACTCTAACATGCTATGGGGATAACCTAAGGGATACATTTATTCCTAGTCATGCAATAAAAAGTGCTAAAACAAAAGACATGGTATTTACAATGATTTTTATTCATGTTACTCTACTCACGTATTTATTAGCAAGAACTCATTTTAAAAGTGAAAACATGTAATAAAGGAAAAGGCAAGAAACATCAAACTCCCTTTTATTTCTGGCGGGCGGAGTCTGTCAAGAAATAGCCTCCACCGTGGTAGTGGAGGAGTCTGGGTGTGCGAAAGAGCTTCTTTCATTTGTTTAACTTTACAGTGCATCGCTCCCCCACACTTAGACTTTACAGCAACCTGTTCAGGTGGACGAAGGTTATTTAAATACAAGACACATTTAAGAGGTAGAGTGTTTTGAATTAAAGTAAAATCATCTCCTCCCTCTTTATTCTTTTTGGAACACCCTCCAGGAGGGTTGAGCCTGTTCAGATAAAGCTCCCACTCCAGAAGTCTTCTGGACCCTGCAAAATCATGTAGTACCCCTCTCAAACGTGCAGGGTAAGAAAGAAATGAAATAATATCAGTCTTTGCATAAAATGTATCCAAAAATGCATCACATCCAATAAAATCAATTTTAGGCAACTCAAAGAATTTTTCACAATGAATATCTACCCATGATGCATCAAGAAACTTATCATAATCAATGAAATTTATTTTGGATACCTCAATGAGATTTTCACAATTATTTCCCACACAAGATATATCAAGAATTCTATCGCAGCCAATAAAATCAACTTTTGGTACCTCTCTTGATGTTTCCAAAAAAATAAAAGAAATACTTACCTGATCATGATGAAAAATACCTGGAGGTTCCACAATGATAGATGTGTCCATAGCTTCCTCTTGGTCAAGTATAGGTTCCTTATCAGGTTCAAGTTCTAGTAGGTCCTCAACTGGAATAAGTGATCCTTGGGGCTCTGTGCAATCCCCTACACTTTGCGGAAATGGTGGTGGTCCCTGGGGCTCTGTGCAATCCCCTACACCTGTAGAATCCTCTTCTGTGCATGCCTCCTTAGTAATACCTGCAACAACCTTATTAAAAAGATTAGGACTATCAATAGCAATATCATCACAAAATAGAGAACAAGAAAAATCAGGTAAAGCTTCCTCTGAAACTAACTCTTCTCCCATCATGTCAAATGTACCATCATCATCAATGATCTGTGCCTCAACGGTCTTATCTGCGGTGTCTATGCTCAGAATAGAGTGATCTCCCCTAGGGTCCTTCATGGCGTCGAAAATGCTAAACTGGACTAATGTGTCTCCCACCTCCATCGAAAGGGTGCCAGCATATACATCAATTTTAGTTCTAGCAGTCTTCAGAAAAGGCCTTCCAAGGATAAGTGGGGATCTACGTGCAAGGTACTCTCCCTCCATGTCTAGAATGTAGAAGTCCGCAGGGAAAATCAACTCTTTCACTTTAACCAAAACATCTTCAATAACTCCTGCCGGGCGGGTCTGACTCCGGTCTGCTAGCTGAATCACAACTCCAGTGGGCTGTAGAGGACCAATGCCAAGCATCTGGAAGACTGTCCTGGGCATGACATTAATAGAAGCTCCTAAATCAAGCATTGCATCATGTAGCGTGGTGCTCCCTATCTCACAAGATACCGTAAACATGCCAGGGTCTTCACATTTCTGAGGTATGGCATGGATGAGTGATGAAACATTCTTCCCCATGCTGACCAACTCATTTTCCTTAAGCTTCCTCTTGTTAACACATAGATCTTTCAAAAATTTTGCGTACTTAGGAACCTGTTTAATCATTGTCAGCAAGGGTACATTAATTTCGACTTTACTAAAAAGTTTTACCAGCTCATTGAATTCCTTAGCCTTCTCCTCCTCCACTTGCTTTTTGGCTAGTGTCTTCCACTGTGGAAAGGGTAAGGGAATCCTAAAATCATCTTCTTTGGCTGGAATTGGAGATGTTGAATTCTGCCCTGCTGTCCCATCCGATGTGGTGGCTGTCCCTTGCGTCTCGGCACTGATTTCTTCTCCGTTTTCCACCAAATTTGGAGGGTTGCTTGAGGAAAGGGTTGGGAACGGGCTATGGGTGGAATCAGCTGAATTTGAAGTCTTTTCATGGCTATTTTGGGCTGGAATTGAAGTTGCTGTCCGGTTTTCTAAAATTTCAGCTCTTGGACCATTTGGAGATGAAGTAATCTTCCCACTCCTCAAATAAATAGCACTCACGTTTCCTTTAGGGTTAGGAACAGTTTGGGAAGGGAGTTGATTTGATCCTTGAGCTTGACTTTGATTGATCCCACTAGCCAATTGACCCAATTGCCTCTCAATGTTGTGATTATGTTGTTGTTGTTGTTGGAACATTTGTTGAAACATTTCCATCATTTGTTGATGCTGTGCATTTCCTCCACTTGAGCTCTCATACCCTCCTTGGTTAGCATAGCTCCTTGACTGATTTTGAAAGGATGAAGTAGGCTGAAATTGTTGAGCTTGCTGATTTTGTTGAAAACATGGCTGTTGGGGCTGATTAAAGGACTGAGTGGGCTGTTGATAAGGCTGATTAAAGGGCTGAGATGCTTGGAAACCTTGTTGGGAGTTGTAGCCTTGAAAATTCTGATTTTGAAGTGGAAAATTTGGTGATGAGGACTGAAAATTCTGATTTTGAAACCCTTGATTGTAGGGCTGGAAATTCTGATTCAAGGGCTGTGAAGGCTGAAAATTTTGTTGGTTTTGAGTTTGAAAAGCTGGAAATGATTGAAAACCTTGCTGCCCTTGATGATATTGCTGGAATTGAGGTTCGAATTGCTGAAATTGTTGCTGAAATTGTTGGGAATTAGGCTGAAATGGAGGCTGAAAATTTTGGTTTGACGGCTGAAAAGCTTGCTGATTAATCTGAGTTTACTGGGGCTGCTGGAAATTCTGTAAGGGCTGCTGTGAGGGCTGCGGTTGAGGGTCTTGTTGGCAGAAAGCATTCCCGTACCTCAAATTTGGATGATTCCTCCAACCGGGGTTATAAGTAGAGGAATAAGGATTGTTTCTTGCTTGAAATTGTCCTCTTACTAATGCTGCTACTGTCTCGTCCTGTTGGAGGGTGGGGCATGAGTCTGAAGTGTGCTCTTGACTAGAGCAAATGCCACACATACTTATCACTTGACAAGAGGGTGGAGGTACTGAAGGAGTTGAATTTTGCCTTGCAACAGTTAGTTCAATTTGCTTAATAGCCGATGTGAGCTCCATCAATGCAGTCTTAACATCCTTCTGATCAGTAGGAACTACCTGAACTTCACCCACTCCTCTAGTTGTCAAGGCTCTGCTTCCAAATTGTTGGGAATTCTCAGCCATATTAGAAATGAGCTCCCTAGCTTGAATTGGTGTTTTGTTCACTAGGGCCCCTCCAGAAGCAGCATCTATCATGATTCTGTCCATCTGCAGCAATCCCTCATAAAAGTATTGAATCAACAGTTGCTCACTAATCTGATGCTGGAGGCAACTTGAACACAACTTGTTGAATCTCTCCCAGTAGTCGTATAGTGTCTCACCCACCACTTGCTGAATCCCACAGATGCTTTTTCTGATTATAGCTGTTCTGGAGGCTGGGAAATATTTTTCCAAAAATGCTTTCTTCATGGAGATCCAACTAGACACATGTCCTGTAGGTAGATAATAAAACCAATCTTTTGCTGCTCTTATCAGTGTGAAGGGAAAAGCTCTCAGCTTGATATCTTCTTCAGAAATGCCCTGAGGCTTCATAGTAGAGCATACAACATGAAATTCGTGCAGGTGCCTATTTGGATACTCTCCAGTTAATCCTTGAAACTTTGGCAGCAAATTGATGAGTCCAGATCTGAGCTCAAAATTTCCCCCCAGCTCTGGATAAGCTATGCTGGAGTACTGAAATGCAGCATCAAGTGCTGCGAGCTCCTTCATGGTTCTCTGGCGATCTGCCATAATACTCCCTGAGTGAGTGAAAATAGTCTGAATAGGAGGGATATCTGTAGTCTCAGAAAGAATGCCCTGGCTCCTCCTGGCTCTGAAAGTCCTCTCAATCTCAGGGTCGAATTCTTCTAAATCACCACCTGAAGACCTGGTCATAAAACAAAACAAATCGCAGTAAAAGTGGATAAAGAGATAAAACAAATACAATCAAATCAAAAGATATAGCAATAAGCACAAAAATAAGTCAAGAATGATATGAAATAAGTGCACAAGCAAAAATCAAACAAATCAACTAGTAGTTCCCCGGCAACGGCGCCAAAAATTTGACGGACCCGATTTAGCTAATTAAGGTTGTCACGAAATGTGTGGATTCGTCAGAATTTAGATGTTTATAAAATGCTGGAAACCCTTTTTGCAATCAAGATATGAAAATGTAGCAAGGGGCCACAGGTCATATTTTTCTCGAGGCTAATTGCAGTGTTTTGATTCGAGCTTGGTTTATATGTCGTTTGTGTTTTTGGGTTTCGAATAAGTAATTGGGGTTTGGTTGTAAATTTGGAAATGAAATCGCAATGGAGAAGTAAAGAACCTTAAACTAATGCACTAAACAAGAAGTTGGCACTAAAGAAAAACTTAACTAATGGTAAACCAAATCAACAAGGTACTTAACCGAATTGGAAAACCAAATCTAAATTCAAATTGCAAACAAACACTAAGCTGAGATATAGAGGCAGTTATGGCAATTTTTGGAAACAAACAATTTAAGACAAATCAATGCAAAGGAATTTTGGAAATTACACAAGCAATAAACATCAACTTAGCTACAATGTTTTTGGAAGCCAATCACTGCCAACAAAATTCAGGGATTCTAAGGATGATATCTGTAACGCCCCAAAATTTCCATTTTTAGTTCTTAAAGTCCTTAGAATTATTTGGAAATGGTTTAGAAATATTCTAGATATTTTTAGGAATTTTTAGAGTATTTTTATGGAATTTTCCGAGTCCGTTTGGTATTTTTGGAAAAAGAAAAAGAAAAAAAAGGGGAAAAATGGGAAAACCCAATTAAGTGCAGCGGGTGGATCGAACCCGCGACCACCACGAGACGGGCGCGAGCGCAAACCAGCTGGGCTAGGGTATCAAGCACAGAAATGTAAGGAGAGACTTATATTTAAGGGGTAGTTAGGTCGATCCGCCCCATAGGTATAAATAGGTTATTAAAGAGAGAAGTTTTATTTTCTCTCAAACCCTCTCCCTCTCCCAAGGTTGCGCCGACCCCTCTCCCTCTCCTCCCTTGTGCGCACGCAACACCAAGGCCAAGAGGGCCGGCCAAGACTCTTCTCCAAGAGATAATTCTATATTCGGGATCCCCGCGACGAGAGGAACGCGTAGGCGCGAAGAATTCTCCGAGATCTCAAGTTTCTTCCGAGCTCTAGACGTTAATCTTGGTTGTAAGTCCAAGATATCAATGTAAGTACTGCTCACCTGCAGTAAGAGGCGGTTTTTCCGCGAGAATTTCCTTTAAAAGTTTTTAGAAGAGATATTTCCTTTTTGTTTGAGTTTTTGCATGTGATCTTAGTTCATTATATGCTTATATATGTTGATTAATACCCTATGTGAGTTTAGGGTCCAAGAAAAGCTATGAGAAAAGAAAAGAAAAGATAAAGATAAGAAAAG